>JAJOZX010006403.1:82500-227500 GCA_023014485.1 Bathynomus jamesi | reverse complement strand
AGATACATATCTTGAAAATTCTATTATATTCTATCATATTTCCGGTTTATAGAGAACCATTATTTACATAGGATAAAATTTGAATGCCAGGTTAGGTCAACCGTACGCCCTTGACGATTGGTTACGTTTGGTCGTGATATTTTCGTTATTTTAACGAAAATATCACGACTAAACCTAACCAATCGTCAAGGGCGTACAGGTGACCTAACCAGACATTCAATGAACTTAACCGGGTATTCAGTTAACCTAACCGGGCATTCAATTAACTTAACCGGGCATTCAATTAATTTTTCTACCCTTCGTGCGGGTAGAAAAAATATCCCGCTGTTTAGCGAAAATATCACGACTTAACCTAACCAATCGTCAAGGGCGTACAGTTGACCTAACCGGGCATTCAATAATTTTACCGTAGGTTCGATATATATATAATATATATATATATATATATATATGCCCGGTTAGTCAACTGAATGCCCGGTTAGGTTAATTGAATGCCCGGTTAGGTCAATTGAATACCCGGTTAGGTTCATTGAATGCCCATTAGGTCAACTGTACGCCCTTGACGATTGGTTAGGTTTAGTCGTGATATTTTCGTTAAAACTAACGAAAATATCACAACTAAACCTAACCAATCGTGAAGGGCGTACAGTTGACTTAACTGGGCATTCAAATTTGATCCTATGTAAATAAGGATTCTCTATTTATTATATGTTTGCAATAAATAATAAATTTGTTGTTATTGTTTTCTTATCTTATTTTGGTTAATTTGCAGAGTTTAAACTTTGGGGGGGATATATTTGAAAAGATCAACATTGGGGGGTGATTGTTGAAAAGGGTATGTTGGGGGGGAAAATAGTTTTCAAAGATCCGTATTTTTCATGGATGTGTTCAATGGGAGCATTAAATTCGCTAGTCGTGTTTCTTGTTCATTTTCATTCCGTGCAGAATCGCCAAGTATTTGATACACAGTCATGGTTTATAACTTTTTGAAGAACAAAAGCATAACTTGATAGTACGAAATAAATCTGAGGCATTTTTTATTCTTGTCACTTTGAAAAGTCTGCAACAAACCACTTATAGGAATGCAGTCATGCAGACATGCGGCATCGATTCCCATTAGTTTCACAACTGCGTTAATGGAATTTTTAATAATAATATTAATAATAATATTATTATTATTGTTGTTAACCGGAACGTTATCTAGGGCATCCATTACCTAAGGCATGTATCGAAAATAAATTTAAAAGATTTTGAATTTAACGTTCCATTTCAGACCTATCTCGATTTGTATAAATTTAGACCGATTCCGAACTGTGAAACGATGTAAAGCTTAAAAGAAAAATGTGTGTGTGTGTGTGTGTGTGTGTGTGTGTGTGGTGTGTGTGTGTGTGTGGTGTGTGTCAGAGAGAGAGAGAGAGAGAGAGATGACCTCTGATTCGCGAGTGTTCTTCGTATGAATAAAAAGCCATGGGTCTTATTCTCTTCTTCAAGTTTCGGGCACTCACGAGCCATTCCTATTCGTGACTCTTTCTTCATTAGTGAAGAAGAACTTTAGTCGCGACAAACCTTTCGTCTCAGTATTATATATTATCAGATTCGTAATTAGCGAGCGATGGAGAGGTGACCTTGAATCTCCATCCTTCACGCACGAGTAACGGGCGAAGGGCCCCATTCGAACATCTGCTTCAGAAGGTTCCTTAATTGGCCGAACGAAATGGGTCGGCTCTTGCTTTGTGTGATTAATTGCGTAATTTGGCGGAGAGCGCGAGCACTGCAAAGACCCTCTCACAACCTCTTCAGAAGCCTCGCCAAGATCTTCCAGCTCCTTGGAGAGCCTTTCCAGAACCTTCTAGAACTACTCCTTTGCCACTCGTGGCTTCTCCTTCTCCTTCCACCTCTCAAGGGAACGTCAGAAGCAAGCTCTCTTTCGCCTTTCCGCGGACGTAACTCGTCTATTTGAAGTCCCCATTTTCAGATCGGAATGCTGTTGTAATTGCGAGGGTGCTCTCTGTCACGGGGCGCTTCTTCTCTATTATTTCGTATGTACCCGCAAAAGGTTGTGTTATAGTCGTTCACTATATTTTTATTACTCACACATACACACACACAGACAATATATATATATATATATATATATATATATATATATAGAGAGAGAGAGAGAGAGAATCACATAATTACAACAATGAAAAAAGGAATAAAAAATCTAAAGAGTACAAAGTCAAACGACACTGACGAAATCATAAAATTCACTCTCATTTCAACTAAGAAATTATTAAAAAAAAACAAAGTATTTTCTTAATTTTGTAAAGGTTTAAAACCAAAGAAAACTACAAGGCAGAGATAATAGATAACCAACTACCTAGCTCACAAACAACAATACTAGAGACTGCGCATAAGCGGCAAAATGTAGATCCAGTTGTATTAAGGAGACGGGCCAATCGGGCCATTTGAGGGTTGTCCTCTGTTTGATTTGTCTTCACGTATTTGAAATCTGGTCAATCCGTAAAATTTAGTTTTATTAAAATATTTACATAAATTCAAAATTTCCATTTTTCATCACTAATAATATTTTTCTTTTTCAAAATCAATAATTTAGTGAATTTTAGTGATTTTTTCTGAATAATCTTTCTTGAAGTTATTCTGCCAAATTAGAACATTCTTATTAGTTGTTATTTTGATGGGGTTATTTAACCTCTTTAGTAACATCTTAGGTCATACGACAGTTGTACTGGTTTAATAAAAACGTACATAATATAGGAAAATCAGTGAAAAAATTAATTCATGCAACCTTTTTTTAAAGCGGAGTTTTCTGACCTTTTCTTTTATTTTAGTTCCTCTAAACAATATGTTCAGTATTGCCAATGAATCAAAGAAAATGCAATATTTTATCCATAACTATTTCGTATTAACACGTTAATTAATATAATTAACAATAATTAAATAATTATTAGCGATATTAATTATAATTAAGACACTTTTCCGTTATACCCCCGCAAATGGTGTTCTTGCAAAAATGCAAAACTTGATTCTTCGGACGTGAGTTTTATCCCTGAGGTTTTTTCATGATACACACAGACCATGCATGGAACAAGGAAGGCTTCTGGGAAAATTAAATACACTATAGTCCGAATAAGTAATGGTAAATGACAAACACTAGGTTTTTCTTTCATGATATTAGCCCGACGTGGGCAACGGGTCACCGAAAAGAGGCCACAAAAATATAGCTTCCCTCACCAGCTATCTGCAAAGCAGATAGGATCCAGCTTTGGGACAGGATGTAGGAATACACCTACACCCAGGGGCGTACCTAAAGTATTTGGCACCCGGGGCGGATCCTTCCTTTGGCACCCCCATAAATAATTTAAAAATTTAAACACAGAAAAATATATTATGTTTGCGAGTAGATTTTTAAACAGTACAGTAATGTCATAAGCAAATTGGAAATAAGAAAAATGCAGGACATTAAAAATTCAGTGAACAGGTAATACTGCATTTTATTTTATACAAAAAACACAGGAAATCCAGTCTCAACGCTCAGCCTATTCTTCAAAGGTAAATAGAGAGGATTCACAGTCTCTGCTTTCGAGCCTTAATTTCTGCAAATTGATCAATGACCTCATCAAAATTCACCTTCTTTGCATATTCATGTTCAATTGAAAGTAAAGCCAGATTTGTCAATCTTGTCCTACTCATGGTCGAGCGAAAGAAATTTTTTATCAATTTCAACTTGGAAAAACTTCTTTCACATGAAGCAATAGACACACAGACAGTCAAAAAGAATCTCAAACACAGTGACAAGCTTGGCAAAGATTCACAAAATTCCCATTTCACAATAAACTCCAGAAACTGCAATACTGTCCTTTTCTTTGTTTCTTCAACGCTGATTTTAGCAGCTTCCAAATGCCTCCGAAGTCGTCCAATTTCCACACTGATTATCTTCATCCAATAAAAATAAAAATGTATTTTATAGTCGAAATTAACATTAAGCTGTTGTAATAAGTTAGTTTGAACATTTAAAAATTTTTTTTTCTTACTTTGGCGAATTTTTCATTTGGTTTGAAAACATGTACTGGTATTTCAACTCTCCCGATGGCACCCCCTCCTGGCTGTCAACCGGGGAGGACCACCCCCCTCGCACCCCCTCCTGGCTGTCACCCGGGGAGGACCACCCCCCTCGCACCCCCCTTAATACGCCACTGCCTACACCTAGCCTGCTATATCCAGGACCTCAATATAAGCAAAAGACTCGTTGCATTCGCGTCGGATTGAATACATCATAGAAAAAGGGGTAACTATTGTATTTTTAGCCAAAAACCAAAATTTAAACCTCAACTGCCAAAAATTGAGCGTCCACTTTTCAAGTGGACTGTCTGTGTGTATCATGAAAAAACCTCAGGGGACCATTCTGAGTTCAATCCCATCATGAAACGGTCAGGGTGGGGCACGGGAATCAAGTGTTTTTTGAATAGCTAGTAATCGGCCATTAGGAATGGGAGGGGCGTGCGGTAGGTAGCATTCCATTCCTGGGTTCATAGCATTTAACTTTAACTAACACTCACCTTTATCTTTCAGGTGCCATCATGGAGCAGTGGACGTTAGAACACCGCATGTTCGCGTATGATCATTTTGTTAGGAGTGGCGAGTCAGTGACAGCAGTTCAGCGTGCGTTTCGCCGCAGATTCAACATTCATCGAAATGACTCTGTTCCCGCTCGTGACACAATCTTACGTTGGGTTAACAATCTTCGAACAGGAGGCTCAATAATGAAAACAAAACCGAAGGGGCCGCAACGCACTGTGCGTACTCCAGAGAACGTTGAAAGGGTCAGACAAGCGATGTTGCAAAGCCCAGGCCGCTCTGCTCGGAGACATTCAGCTGCACTCGGAATCAGCAATCGTACTGTTAGACGGATTTTGCATGAAGAATTACATTTTCACCCATACAAGTTAGCGATGGTGCAGGAATTGAATGTAAACGATTGCCCCCAACGACTGAATTTTGCACAGGAAATGCTTGCACTTTATGAGCAGAATGAAACATGATGGTGGTAATGAGTGATGAAGCCCATTTCCACCTTAATGGGGCCGTCAACAATCAAAACTGTCGGTATTGGGCTGCTGAAAATCCGCGACAACTCCATGAAAAACCGCTGCATAGCCCTAAGGTTACAGTTTGGTGCGCGGTGGGAAAGTTTGGCGTCATCGGTCCCTATTTCTTCGAACAAAATGGGGTTACCGTTACCATAACATCTGGGCGTTACATTGAGATAGTGAACACCTTTTTCATCCCTGAGTTACGAAGAAGGCGTATTGCTCGTCGACATTTGTGGTTTCAGCAAGATGGGGCCACGCCACACACCGCCAGAGCGTCAATGGCTGTTCTTCGCCCCCTGTTTCCCAACCATCTGATTTCGAGATTTGGTGACATTGCATGGCCCCCTCGGTCCCCTGACTTGTCCACATGTGACTTCTTTCTATGGGGGTACCTCAAGTCACGTGTCTACGAGGACAAGCCCCGTACATTAGATGCATTGAAGGAAGCGATCCGTCAACAAATCATCCAAATCAACAGAGACCTGCTGGGAAGAGTGGAGGCCAATTTTCGTAAACGCCTTCAACAATGCGTCGACGGCCAAGGACATCATATGCCAGATATAATTTTCGGTACATGATTATTATGACATGAAATGCTATGTTCTTACGAATGTTGTTCTACCAATATATTTTCTTTACAAAAATAAATATCATTTTCCTGATTATTCCAAAAACACTTGGTTCCCGTGCCCCACCCTTTATATATACAGGGCGTCCCAAAAAAATGTATACACACTTTAAATACTTATAAAGGCAGTGTTTATTAAAATACATTTCATTTTCAAAATGTAATAGAATCTACAGACATTATTTAATTGTTTTGTCAACGCCTGTTTTCAAACTGACGTCCGTTCTGGTCCAGGCACTGCTGATAACGCGAAGCAATGGAATCGCAAACATCACGAAACATTTCGTTTGGTATTTGTGTGCATTCTCGTTCAATGGCTGCTCTCAATTCAGCGACTGTTGCAGGTTTTATAGCGTAGACTTTGTCTTTTAAGTATCCCCATAAAAAAAAGTCTAGTGGTGTGAGGTCTGGTGAACGCGGAGGGTATTCTACGAAACCCCTTCGTCCAATCCACATCCACATCGTGCCAAGTACCACTCGCAATACTCCACTCTTCGGTCCGGATCATCTTCATTAATAGCATGGACTAATCTTGGAATGTAACTTTTCCATTGACAGCGCTTCAAAATGCGTTGGACAGACGATTCTGAAATTCCTACCTCACGACTCGCTTGCCGCACAGATTTTCTTGGACTTTGGTGATACGTTTCCAGTACTCTTTCTTGCTTTGTGGGGCTTGTCGATGTCCGTGGTCTTCCGGAACGCTTCTTGTGGACATTCTGAACAGTTCCATCGGCTTCAAACTTATCTCTAATTCGAGTGATGGTAAGTCGCGTTGGTGGATCTGTTTGAAACTCCCTCCTAAACTGTCTTTGCACTTCAACTGCGTTTTCACACTTCCAGTAGCATTTTAGAATGAATTTCCTTTGTTCAAAGCTTAGTCTGACTGCCATTATTAATTCTAATGGGTTTAACTTGGAAAGAAAGAAACATCAATTGAGCTATCAGCTGTTAAAGTGTGTATACATTTTCTTGGGACACCCTGTATGTATATATATATATATATATATATATGAGGCGCTCCGGACCACAAACTGCCAAGTGCCAAGATTTAAAAAAACAGAGAAAAATACAGTTAAAGTTTGTCAACTTGCAAAATACCATAACCTTTGAACCAATAACGATATTTGATTGATTTCAACCATACGTACAGGTCGACAATCTGCTCCCTGACTCACCCACGGGATAGAGGAAGGGTGGGGGAATATAGTGCCGCAGTGGCGGTCCTAGCTTACATGACGCCCTGGGCGAACCTCACCTTCAGCGCCCCCCCCCCCCCCCCTGTTCGCCAACACACACACATTCGAATTCCCCCAAAATAAAGGACAGACATAACTCTTTCACAAAATAACTTTTTATTGGACTAATTGTTGGAACTTCAGAACCAAAACAAAGACTCAAATTTCTGAATTTTACAAATCCTTCATCACGTAAATAGAATAACTCACTTAAGAGAATGTAATTATGATACTATGAACAGGAAAAATACAAATTAAATTGCACAACTGCCATAAATAAACTAGAGAATCAAATTTCTAAATTGTACAAATGCTCTATCACATAAATAGAATAAGACACTTAAGAGAGGGTAATTATTATGCTACACTTTGAACAAGAAACAAAATAAATTGCACCACAGCACAACTGCCATCTAAAGCCTGACTCTTCTTACCTTCCTTGATGCAAAGTCATTGATCTTTTATTATTTATTTTATTTTATTTTTTATTTTTATTTATTTCTTTATTTATTTATTCTTATTTTTATTTTTATTTTTTTTGCAGGCGCTCATGCCACCCCTCCACAAATGCCGCCCTGTGCGGCTGCCCATATTGCCCATATGAGGAACCGCCACTGTATGTATAGTGGTATAAATAACACAATTCTGGCCCCACTGGTGCTTGGCAGGTTGTGGTCCGGAGCGCCTCATATATATATAATATATAGTGGGCCAGAATTGAGAGAGAGAGAGAGAGAGAGAGAGAGAGAGAGAGAATTTTCCCTCAAAATCCGATCAAATATGACCTACATAAAATGAATAAAAGGAAAAAACAAGATTAAATAAGTGAATTCTGAAATTATTTTTTTGAAAATGGAATCGACCGTTTGTTCTGAGCTTAAAAACCGCTTTTGGCGAAAGGCTCCTTTTGAGGTGGTCACGCCATCCCAACTTCCCTCCTCAGTATTCATGAGAGTGTCGTTTTGGCGCCTTTTTTTCGCGCGCTATTTGTAGCCAATCACCGACGGCCAAAAGGCGCGAAGAGAACGCAAGAAAACTTTTAACTGGAATGTGTTTCCTGACAGCAGGAACGTAATTTTAAACCCGGAGTTACGCTAACTTTAGTGAATTCTTGAGTATTAATAGCTTTTTTCCGCTCACACGACTTTTGCGGCTCTTATATTTACGGTTGGCCAAAGTTTGTGTTTTATTAAAAAAGATTTCATGTTTGCTTTCTTTTATACTTTATACTAAAACTTTGTGTGTATATATATATATATATATATATACAAAGTTTCACGAAGACCAGTTTTTAAAACTTGTTACAAATTGGTCACGTGTGAAATAACTGAAGCGATCAACAAACCTTGCGTAATCTGGTCTCCACAAAACTTAATAGTTACCATATACTGTATATATATATATATATATATATATATATATATATATTAAAACTTTTAATCTAACTAAATCCTCCATCGCATTTGTTTATCTCTCTCTCTCTTCCTTAAAAATGTTACCCTTCAACAGACACGTAAGAGAAAACGCGATATAAATCTCTTTTTAAAGGGAGACTTAATTCAAGCAAAGCTTATTTATCACAATTTTACTCTTCTCTTTCAGGTACAACTCTACTCATTCACTTTGTAGACCCAAATTTCAAAATGGCTCTTTTTTTTCCATTGCTCACATTTACATTTAAAAGTGAATCTTCAATATATATATATATATATATATATATATATATATATTAGCTTTGCTCCTTCCCAAATTGTTCCTTCTAACAAAGGTCAAGCTTGTTGGCCCCCGTTAGACCTACAGCTTGACGTGGAATCCGAACCACAACCTATCAAAGAAGTCATAAATTACTAAGTTTTTGTCCGAACCACTAGGTCTTAACCACAGGCTACTCAAGGTACCAATTTTTCTACCAACCAATTTTTTTTCTGTATAGAAAGATGAACAGCTGGAAGAGCTGAGCGCCGACTGCCCTTGCCGGGAATCAAACTGTCTGTATGTGTATATATTGATGTTGTTCGTTCTGTAATTTAATTTAATATATAATGAGATTGTGTCACTTATCAGTAGAAATGTCGAGAGAGAGAGAGAGAGAGAGAGAGAGAGAGAGAGAGAGAGAGAGAGAGAGAGAGAGAGTTACAAGGACAAAAGGAAGCCTCAAAAAGACCTTTCGGGCCAATCGGGAGTTTCTGTCATTAAACTGGCTCACTTTTAGCAGTCATACAAAAATAGATAGAAAAACATAAGGCTTTCTCCCCACCCGCAAGAGGTGGGTATGGAAAAAAGTTGAAAAAATACCTTGACCCTTGAAAAGTAGCCAGGGAAATTTTACAGGAAACGGGGGGGAATATAGTTAGCTCTACAATTACGCTATGCGCACATGGAGATCGTACGCTAGATAGCACCGTTGTATAAACTAACCAATAATATACTTGTGCCGAACGCACATCAATCATTTGGTATCGTCACAAAGACCTCGAATATATCGTCATGATTTTATACAAAATATTTACAACTCTATTTATCAAGGTGTTGGTCTAACAAAGACCCGTGATCTACTTTAGGCTAGCCCCCAAAAGGATTAAGAGAGAGGTAAATGTTAAACTCTCCATGTCTACACTCATATATGCACAAAGCCACCACGCCGGCAAAGTGATGAAATGCTTCTACAGGAAAGGGTTCGAAACAGGAATTAAGAGCAGAAATCGGATTTTTCACACCCTCACCCATCACGTGCATCCAGCCATCCAAGAGAAAGAAGAGTAAAAAGAAATAGTGACGGCAGAAACGCAACTCCACTTCACCTAATCCATGCCATGCATTTTTTTGTTTATATTTTTTGTTCGTTACGAAATTATGTATTTCTACAAAATATTTTCTACTCTATTCTCAGACATATTAACAAGACAGGCAAGTGTGTGAGCGTGTTTTTTGTAATTGGATGTCTGTAATTGGACGTCTGTCATGTGTATGTGTCTGCCAAGTTGAAGTGCCAACTCTTTGAATGTCGCCGTTTCAACTTGGGTCTCCCGCCATGAAAGGTGTTTATGCAGCGAGTGATATATTGATTCGTTCATACTTCGCGGTGTTGTGCCACAACGAGAGTAGAGAAAATTTCTTTCCGGCGAGAAATATCTGTGGGAGGTCCCTGTATCTATCCCCGTGTGCTTGTTCATTATGGAAAATGAAAATTTTGTGGGTGATCACCCGTTGTTGCTACGGCGAATTCAAGAGTCTCGCACTTAGAGGTGTTTATGAGGCAAGTGATAAAAAAATGAGTTGCTCAATGGTTGATCATGCTATGTGGGGCACAATAAACCATAGACGTCTCTCTAAAGTGGGAGGAGAATTAAGTGTAGGAGGAAGCGTTTAAACAAACTCCCGCACGGTTGCATTATAATACCATTTTCTTAAATTATATTTTATGCGAGGACAGTCTTAAACCCTAAATGTATTCAGAACTTTGTCCAGCCTATTTTTAAACATGTTTGCACTTTGGCTTGAAACAATCTCCGAGGGAAGTTGGTTCCAAATATTAACTATTTTATAAGAGAAAAGATTACCACAGATTGAGGTACTAAATGTTTTAAGTTCCAATTTAAAACCATTATTTCTTGTCGGACTGGTATTAAATGAGAGTAATTTCCTGTAGTCTACCCTATCTATTCCGTTGAGCATCTTGAAAACTTGAATAAGCTGACCACGCAATCTACTGGTCTCTAAGGTAAACAGATTTAAGCGTTCTAATCTTTGGTGGTAGTTTTGCAGTCCCACTGAAGGGATCAATTTTGTGGCCCTTGCTTGTACCTTTCCATATCCTTCCTAAGGGACGGAGACCAAAGCTGCACACAATACTCGAGTTGAGGTCTAACTAGTGAATTCCAGATAGGCATTACAATCTACTCGTTTCTAAATTGGAATTGTCTTTTAATATAACCTAGTATTTTTAAGGCCCTCTTTTCAACTTCTGCACAGTGCTTTGACGGTTTGAGATCATTACTAATATAAGTCTTTCTCTAGATCAGTCTCAGTCAAGTTCCTTCCTAAAAGAGCGTAATCGGTTTTCTGGTTCTTGTAACCTATGTGCAGTACCTTACAGTTGTCCAAGTTGAATGGCATCTGCCAAGTAGCAGAGAAAGAGAGAAGGGAAAGTTACAGTTACATCATGGGTGGCCAACCTTTTACATTTCATTCGCCAATTTTTTCACGCATGAGTTCAGATGCGCCATACAAGTCTTGTACCCCCATTCAATTCTTGTATAAAATATGTTAATATAGATATATTTAGCATTTTTACACGATATAATGATTTAATATAAAAACAATGTAAACATTACTTACCTTAATGAGACTTTTGAGTCTGTTTTGATTTCACCAAGCTTTTAATGTCTGGAGTTAAATTAGTTACTGAGAGCAGCAATGCACCACTTCTAATCATCCAATGCGCCACTTTTGGCGTATGCGCCATAGGTTGGCCACCCTGAGTTACATGATAACAAAGACCCTAACATCTACTTTAGGCTAGCGAAGAAGGAAGTAAAAAGTTAGAAAATAGCATCGAAAAAAAAACACTGAAAACTTATACCATGCTTACACTTATAGACGTGTAAAGCTTCCATACAGGAATAATAGTAATAGTAAAGTATAGAACAGATAAGGCTCTCTCTCTCCTCCGCCAGCCACTGCTGACAGAAAATAGTGGTGAAAGAAGATTTATAGGAAGGTAGGAAAAAGTATAGTGAAGAGAATAGTTTCAGAGTTCATTCACGCCATGCGTACACTTATCACGTGTACTCAGTTACGCATTAGAAGACAGCGGAAAATAAAGGATAACGTGAATACTAAACTACTGTACTAATTTAATCTACCCCATGCATTTTTTTAAGGAATTTTTCTATTTATTTACTATGTACAAAAAGTCATCATTTCATCGTTGCATCATTTCTCCGTAGCCTACCAAAACCACCGTACCGTATTTTACAATAAAATATTGCGTCCGATTACCCAGATAATATGCATTTCTATAAAACACTTATCTAGTCTATTAACAAGGTAGGCGAGTGTCTGAGCATGTTTTCTGTAATTGGATGTGTCATGTGTATGTGTCTGCCAACTCTTGCATGTCGCGAATATTCAACTTGGGTCTCTCGCCGTGAAAGGTGTTTATGCGGCAAATTATATGCTGAGTTGTTCATACTTCGCGGTGGTGTGCCACCACGAGAGTAGAGAAAATCTTTTTCCGGCGAGGAATATCAGTGGAGGGTTCCTGTATCTATCCCCGCGTGATACTTGGGGATAGATACAGGACACTTAGAGGTGTTTATGAGGCAAGTGATAAAAAAAAGTTGCCCGATAGTTGATCATGCTATGTGGGGCACAAAACAATCAGAGGAATCTCTCTCTAAAGTGAGGGGAGGACTAAGTGTAGGAGGAAATTTTTAAACAAACGTAAAGGAACACTGGTCCAGAGGGTACCTCCAACTGGCCAGACCTACAATTTAAGAACTCCCCATGCATAATGGGGAATAATAATGCATAATATACATAATTTTTATTTGTCTTGCGAAATTTATTTGTTTTATTGCGAAATTTGATGTATTTAAAACTAAGTAGCTTCCCTGGAGATGAGTATGACTATTCGGAGGTTTTGACTCCCAAGAGATTTCATCAAGCTTCCTATCATCTGAGAACTCCCAATACTCTGAAACCAGACCCGGCCAGCACCTCCTACTGCATTTATTGCAAAAGGGAACATCACTACTTCTATATAAAACTAAAAGACTTTCTCTAGCTAGCTAAGTTAGATATTCCGCTATTTACCTAAAAAGTACTAGCATTCCGACATTATAAACACAAGTAGCGTTCCTAAAACTGAAAACATATTCGGAGGTTTTGGCTCCCGAGAAATCCCATCATGCTTCCTTTCTCTACCAATGGGGTATTATCTGAGAACTCCCAGTGCTCTGAAACCAGACCCGATCAGCCCCTCCTACTACATTTATTAGAGATTCTGACAGAACGCAGCACCGGAATTCTGCAGTTTTATATTATTTTTCGATCTAAAGATGTCTAAGTATCCAACTTCGGCCTAACGACATCTGATTGACTTGACATTCTATGGACAAGTTATTATTGGGTTAGATTAAATTAGGCTAGGTTAGGTTAAATTAGGTTAGATTAGTTTTTTAGAGTGTCGATGTTTTGGTCTTGTCAACGAAATGTGTATAGGTCTCTAAAGTTTTCTCAGTGATCCATTGAGAGGACAACGTTTCAAGTTGACGGACTTGAAACGTTATCCTCTCAAATGGATCACTGAGATAAATTTACTCTCTGAATCGTTGTGGTGAAAAAAAATGGCTTCCTCATTTTATTTCCATTATTTTCGATTATCTTCTGAAAATTACCTGAGAACAGCGGTCATATAATAATAGAGAACAGCGGTCATATAATAATAATAATAATAATAATAAAGTTTAATTAGTTAACATTTTAATTTAAAATACATTCGAGTAGTTCCCAATTTTGGTTTACCATTTTATACTATGTTGAAATGAGTGAAGAGTGCCAAAAACTGGCACGGCATTCAGACCAGACAAACATGGCCCATTGCGCTAACTCCTGCATTATTATTTTATGAGCATCATGAGGACTCGAACCCCCGAACTCGATGTTTTCACTTCGCTTATAAGGAAACTGCGTTACTCACTGAAGTACGCTTAGTAGCATGTAGAGGAAACGTTTAGCTACAAAAATGAGGCAAAAACAACAGACTCTACTTAAATTATAACCACGCGGAGATGCCAAGATAAACCAAGAGATATCGTGGGGTTCCCGCTTTACCACAACTCTTATGGTATAAAGTTTCATTTGATGTTGTATAATCATTATTTATTTTTATTTTTATAATTTCATTAGAATTTCTAATCAAAATATCGATATTTAAGTACAGTACAGCAACAACGCCAAAAAATCGTTGATTATGGAGGGGGGGGGGGGGGGGGGGGGGTCCACACCAGCGTCTGTAGTTCCGTGGATATACACCGTTTCCTTATAAACGAAGCGAAGATAGTGAGGTCGGGGGTTCGACTCCTGATGATGCTGGTAATAATAATACAGGAGTTAGCGCAGCGGGCTACATTAACTGGCCTGAGCGTTGTGCCAGTTTCTAGGGCTCCCTATTCATTATTATCATTATATGGGCCCCCCACGTCTTGTGTGGCCTGGGCTCCATTATACTTTAATTATGCAATGCATTTAGATATTATATACATAGGGGGGAGAGAGAGAGAGAGAGAGAGAGAGAGAGAGAGAGAGAGAGAGAGAGAGAGAGAGAGAACGATTCAAAGAGACAAAGTGAAAGTGTATAAGAAACCTCGCCAGAGTGCGGTCTTGAGGATATTTCCGCGCCACTTCACCCGAAGAGACACCTCAGCGAGACAGGTCGGAGAGATGCTGCAAATAAAAGAGCGTCGCATTGCGTGAAATCCAGATTGTGTATCGGATCCGAATACATTAAGAGCCATTCCGAACCACTCCGACCTATCCCGAGCGATTCAATTACCCGACGCTTGCTCCGCTATCGTTTTCGCATAGATCAGCGTCAGAGGCGACAATTGAGTGTAGGCCACCGAATTCCTCTGAAATACGAGACAAGAGAGGGAAAACTTCAAAAGAAAGAGAAGAAGAAGAATAAATGCAAAAATATAACGGCGATGGCGCAAATTGCATTGAGAAAGTCGTTTCTTGAAAAAAAAACACACGCATACGTACACGTACACGCGCACGCACACACACACACAACACACACACACACACACATAATATATATATTTATATATATATATATATTAATATATAAAGCATGCAATTAACACGGAGGAAAGCATGTGCATAAAGTATGATAAAGAATCTCTCAAGTTGTATTCGCTAAAAGAACCGTGAGCCGGATACCAGAATACGAGAACCTGAATGGTTTTGTGTATTTCCATTCGAACTTCTGCAAGACGCATCACTGACGCCTTATTTTGAGAAGATTTGGTATTAAGAAGGTTAGGAATTAAGTAAACTTTGGAATGCACAAAGCCATGGGAATGCAGAGCTTAATTTTCATTCAAGGCTTTCATACGAAAAAGAAAAATATCATTGACAAATGGTGGCAATAATAATAAAATAATAATAATAATAATAATAATAACGGAAGTTCAACGGCACGGTCCCTTAACTGTTCGTATACTTGTGTTCTGCATAACAGCGCAAGTAACGTTTGGACTCCAAATCACCCTAAGATGAGAGAACGAGCTTCTAGGAAGGCCTTTTCTAAACTGGTCATCGGCGGCCGGTCGAGGAAGATTTGGTGTTTTATGGAGAGGTCGAAATTGCGGCGTCGTTCCATCAGGGGCTTTCGGCGCGTGTTTGTCGGACAGCTTTTCCATCAGAGGCCTCAGTGCCGCCGAAGAGCCAAAGAGGCTTATCAGGGCCTCCAATTACGGCGCATGGATCTTTATTTTTGGTAAGCCTCTTACGCCTTTTTTCCTTATCTGTTTAGTGTGTGCCGCTCCATTTCTTCCTTTAATTTGGTTTTATGCCATATCTCCCCTTGTATTGAGGGTAAGAGGAGTTTTCTTCCAATTATGAATTGAAATGCTTCTGAGAAATGTCCTTGTTTCGTTTGGTCGCAATGAAGTATTTGGCTTTTAATAAATTGCCAATTGGTATGCATCACGTTTAAAAAAGAAAACACATTTCTTTACTACTTGCCAAGTTGGCCTTGTTTATTTCAGTGGTATTATGTTTATTTTATTATGACATTTAGTAGATAGTTAATATCTATTAAATGTCATAATTAAACGGATTATTTATAGGAATTTAACAAGTTTTCTAGATATCTTTGGTCGAATAATGCGTCTTTACAACATCTGACCAACTTGACATTTTATTGACAAATTATTATTATTATTATTATTATTATTAGATTAGATTAAGTTAGGTTGAGTTAAGTTAGATTTTAGAGTGTCGGTGTTTTAGTCTCATCGACGAAATGGGTATATAAAATAGGTCCGAATAATGTCTATAGATGTTCTTTGAGAAAAGAGGGAGAAAACGTTCAAATAAACTGACACTACTTAATAACGTTTCGATGAACGAACTACGTGTGTCATCCTCTGTTCAGAATTTGCAGAGAGAAAAATGTAATGATGGATTTGTTTAACCTCCTTCGCAAGTCCAGAGCTGGGCACTTGCGGTTTTTTTTTGCGGTATTGCGGTACTGCGGTACTACCGCACTACCAAACCGGTACCGCATAACGCAGTACCGCAAAGGATCGCTGAAAGTACAGCCTGTACTTTCAGCGATCCTTTGCGGTACTGCGTTATGCGGTACCGGTTTGGTAGTGCGGTAGTACCGCAGTACCGCAATACCGAAAAAAAAACCGCAAGTGCCCAGCTCTGTTCGCAACATGGGAAGTGGTGTTACGACATTGACCACAATGCAGCCCAATTTACGGGGAAGTAAAATGTTTGACTACTCAGCGAAAACACGCGTTTTCTTTATGCAAGAAGGAGGGGCCAAGGGCAAGCGCCCGTAAAAATGTCCCCCTCTTATATGAGAAGGAGAAAACCGAAATCAAGGTCTCCGAGGATCACGATTCCTTTAGAAAAAGAAGATGCTGTAGTGCGTAAAATGCACGCAAGTATAGTGGAGAATAGCTAGCGAGGGAAAGTGTGCGTTTGAGAGCATGCTGGACTGCTCACAACGTAGATGAGACACGGAAAAAGATCAACTGAAGAGGACAGTGACAGGAAAAAACGGGAGTTTCAGTACTCCTTGTCTCCTGCCTAACGTCCAAACCCCCACCCACCCCGGAGTACTTCCCTGGTCGATTGGTATCTACAATGTCTTCCTCCCTCCTTGGAGTTTCGTGTTTGATTCATAAGTAAAAAAAAAGAAAAAAAAAAGAAAATGTCCCCTCTTTGTTTGTCCCCAATTCTACAAACAGGTTCGGAACATGCAGAGAACACGTTAAAAATCGTGATCAAACGACGAGAAAGAACATTCGTAAAAGGCATTATAGGAATAAGACCATCAAACGACGATCGGAATTATGAACAGAAGTCACTCTCACAAGTAGCGAACCCATCGATCCCACCAGCGCTTCTTACCAATTTAAAAACACACACACACACACACACACACACACACTTTTTAACTCTTATGTAAGTGATAATTAAAGAAAAAAGTGATTCTATGATTGTATATTTCGCAATGAAAATGCTTAAAATCAAAGATGAAAAGTAATAGACGAGAAATATAAAAAAAACGACCTCAAACTCTGATAATAATTAAACGAATAATTAATTATTTATTTAATTAATAAATAAATAAATAAGCTTGTTAAATATTTAACATTTATGAATTATTATAGTATTATTACTATATAGATTTTTATTATGTTACGATATATATATATATATATATATATATATATATATATATATATATATATATATTATACTATTTTATTAATTTCGCCATTCTATAATATATACGTTCCGGTACCTTTTTTCTACAAATAAAGCCCTCTAATATATATATATATATGAAACCCCGCCATGGTAGCCTAGTAGAAGATAGTAGAAGAGCGCTTGGCTGTTAATCTAAAAGTCCTAAGTTTGAGTCTCGGGCAGGACTTGAGGTTTCAGTGATTAAGGTTCTTTTCTTGGCCTTTTTTTGGTAGGATAATGGTTCGGATCTTAAGTAAAGCTGTTGATCCCCTCTGTCATATGATCGTTGCCTTTGTCTTTTAACACAATAATTAGCAATAAAAATCAAATTATATATTGACTTTTGTAGAAAAATATCCACAGATGAAAAATAAAATAAATCACAATTTTAATAATTTTTATTTAGCTGATTTTGGATGTTTCTTATTAGAGGTTAGTGTATGTTATTGGATTATCTTTGTTAGTTATTGTACAGTAGTCTCTCTCTCTCTCTCTCTCTCTCTCTCTCTCTCTCTCTCTCTCTCTCTCTCTCTCTCTCTCTCTCTCTCTCTCTCTCGGCATAAAGTGGGAAGACAGGACTGCTGATGCTGAAGGGAGGAGGCTAGATGACTTTGCTGATGAGAACTTCCTCACTCAGTGGGTCAATGAGCCTACACGAGGCGAAAGCGTTCTAGACTTAGTATTCACGACCGAAGACAACCTCGTCACTGGCCTCACCGTTGACGAATCGTTGGGCGGGAGTGATTACGGTTTGATTAGGTTCCGTGTGTGCGTCCCTCGGGTGAAGCGTAGTAACTCGAGAGGCAGTAAGCTCGATCTACGGCGGGCGGACTTTGTTAGCCTTCAGGATAGCGTAGGTGAGATGGGGTTAGAGGTCGGCGGCGATGTTGAGGGAGTGTGGAGTGCATTCCGGGACGAGTTTATGATGCTGCAGTCTGCTGCCATACCCTCAAAACCGGTCACCCGGCTTCAACGCAGCCTAAGTGGTTCAGTCGTGACATCGCTTCGGCTATCCGAAATAGGAAAGTAGCGTATGGAGGGCGAAGGCCAATCGTTCCCATGAGAACACTGAAACGTATGTCCGCCTGTGTAGGGAAGTGAAGGCGAAGGTTAGGCTAGCGAAACGTAACGAAGAACTACGGGTGGCAAGCCTCTGCAAGGGGAACCCTAAGGAGTTCTTCAGTTATGTTAATAGTAGAAAGCCCATTAGAAGCATTATAGGTCCGTTAAAGGACCGAAGCGGCGTTCTGCGGACCTCCGACGCGGACATCGCTAATGTGCTTAATGAGTACTTTGCGGGGGAGTTCACCAGGGAGGACACACGCGTCATCCCCGAGCCAGGCGTCAGGCACGAAGGTGCTGGCCTGGATAGTGTTCGATGTACCGCGACAGTCATTGCCGATAGAATAGACAAACTGAGCGCGTTTAAGGCTCCTGGGCCAGACCAGTTTCTCCCCAGAGTGTTGCGGGAGGTGCGCGACCAGGTGGCTCCCCACCTGGCTACAGTCTTCAACAAATCGTTGGAGACGGGCCAGGTGCCTGGTGACTGGAGGGAAGCCAATGTGACCCCTATCTTTAAGAAAAGGGATCACGAAAGTCCAGGGAACTATCGTCCCATAGTCTCACTTCAGTTGTAGGTAAATTATTAGAGGGGATAGTAGCGAATAGGATCGTTGACCATTTGGATTCCTACAAGCTGCTTGGGGACTCCCAACATTGGTTTAGACGGCATAGGTCGTGTCTCACCAACTTGCTTTATCTCGACTTTCAGAAAGCCTTTGATAAGGTACCTCACCGCCGGCTAATGGCGAAAGTGCGCGAACTGGGTATTGGTGGGGAAGTAGGTAGGGGGATTGAAAACTGGCTGAAGAATAGGCGGCAGAGGGTTGTAATTAAAGGGGCTAGTTCGGGTTGGGCCTCGGTCACTAGCGGGGTTCCTCAGGGTTCCGTTTTGGGGCCACTGTTGTTTATCATTTACATAAATGATATCGACAGTGGCATCGTCAGTAGGATCGCCAAGTTCGCTGATGAGACAAAGCTTGGGGCCAATGTTGGGACGCCCGAGACGATAGAGCAACTGCGTGCGGACCTACGTAGGATAGGAGAGTGGTCCGAAAAATGGCAAATGCCGTTTAACTTGGGTAAATGCAAGGTCATGCACATTGGCTACGCCAGTCCCAAGTCGGACTACTCCCAGATGCGGAGTAATGTCGAGGCCACTGATTTGGAAAAGGATTTGGGTGTGCTAATTAGCAGCGACCTTAAGTTTACCAAACAGTGCGTAGAGGTGAAAAAGAAAGCCCAGAAGCTGTTGGGTTATATCAGGAGGCAATTTCGATTGCGGAACAAGGAGATTGTGCTCTCTCTGTACAATTCTCTGGTTCGGCCGCACCTGGAGTATGCTGTGCAGTTCTGTTCACCCACCCTCAGGAACGATATTGATAGGCTGGAGCGAGTCCAGGCGAGGGCCACAAAGTTAATCCCTTCCGTTAGGCATATGGGCTACAATCGACGCTGACGCGCCCTGAATTTGTTTTCGTTCGAAATTCGGAGGCTGCGCGGTCAACTCAACGAGATTTTCAAGCTCTTACACGGGTTCAACGATGTCGATTTTAGAAGCATGTTTAGTTTAAAATTTAAATGATAATCCAACTCGCAACAATGGTTGTAAGTTGGATTTGAAATGGTTTAGCACTAGTGTGTGTGGGAATTACTTTACCTATAAGATCTGTGACACGTGGAACAGGCTACCTTCAGAGGTTGTGAGCAGTTCCTCTGTGGATCAGTTCAAGAAAAGGTTAGACCGAATCTTGCACACTATTTGAGGGTGTATGAATTTTTCCCTGGCATCCGTTGCCATTGGTACCTCCTCGGTATGGGCCGCAAGGCCTTTTGAGGCCTTGTAACTCTCTTTCTCTTATATAGAGAGAGAGATGTTGATAATTGGTCAAGTTTTGATATTCATTATAAAATTTAGATGTAAAAAACTCAAAAGGTAAGAAATTTAAAAGGAAATTGGGAACCATTCGAGGCGAACCCGCCTCTGTAGGTTTCAGAAACCATGAGTTCGAGCCTCACAGTTTCTCAGTAACTTGGCTTTTTAAATTTTTCATGTAGTTAAATTTTTTTTTTTTTTACAGCGTCAGCAGAGAAAAATTGTTGCGATGCTCACTTCAAAAGAACCTCAAAATTATCGACAAATCGTTAAGTTTTAAAGTAAATTTTAGTCCTTGTCGCGTATTACTGAGTCGTGGGCTTCGTCGTAACACCGCTTCTCGTTAGATCAGCGAAGTTAAGCGACGTTGGGTCTGTTTTGTAGCTGGATGGAGATATTCCTCTACGTTCGGATGATGTAGCGACCCGTGGCACCGATAATTAAGCTGTAGGTCCCCCCCCTCGTACCATATGACTTCCCATCCTTGGTTGTTAGTATGAAGGTGAAATCGTGCAAAATTACTGTATTGTTCTTGGTCAAGAACAAGATCTGAAAATGAGTGAACATAATAACGTTAAAAATTCAAAGTTCAAAATTATGTAAAAGTTCCCCAAAATTATGTAAAAGTTCCCCTTAAAAAACTTCACTTAACTTTGACTTCCTTCCCCTCTTCCTATTCCACCTCTTCATCTTCCTCCTCTTCCAGCTCATCCTCCTCCTTCGCCTGTACAGAGGGCCTTCTTCCTTCAAACGTGGACTGAGATTAGGTCCGAGTGAAAGCCAGGATTAGCCAATAGGAGAGAGCTAATTGACGCTTTGAAATATTACAGCTTGGCACTTGCTGAGGGAAAATAGGGGTGTGGGGGGCACGCTTATGAATGGAAGGAAGAGGGGAAACTTATTTCAACCGCTTTATTTTAAATATCTTCCCTCTTCGCTTTAGTCCTTCGCCGTACAAGGGAATATTGCAACGTGGACGTGAAATGGTTCTCGCTGATGAGAACCAATTCTTTTTGTTCCAAAATTTAAATTAGTTAAAATGTATTTCCAAATCAAAATGTCATTTCGAAGTACAGTTCGTGAAAAAAGTTCGCCTAAAAACTAAATTTTTAAAAAATTCATAAAGTATTACTAATTGGTAATCATTACTAATTAGTAAATTTTTATAGTTTTTAGTCATTTTATGTTGTTAGGCGAACATTTTTCCGAAACGTACATCTTTCGTACTCCAAACGAATGATTTTTATACAAGTGATGTTATATTTCACATTTTTAATCAAGCTTTTTAATTATAATTTTAATATAATATTATTGTAATATTAAGCTAAAAAATGCAAGTTATTCCATTGTTATTATGAATAATTAAGTGCGGTTCGTGCACTTAAAATGTACTCATTGTTTGGGATTCTTATAAGGAGTCTCACTCATTCTTTGGGATTCTTATAAGGAGTCTTATACAAGGTACGAGGGAAAGGGGCCTACGACTTTACGTGGGACCCGAACCACTATTCCCAGTGGAACACCCAGCGAAGCAACTTTATCGTTACAATCTGAAGTCCGAGGCTAGAACCGAGCCCAGGACCTAATGAGTTACGAGTTATGGGTTAATTATGCACATTTTTATCAGAGAATTTACGTTCCGAAGCGTCATAATGTTCGTGTATGTATACGAAGATCAAATGAATGGCCAAAGTATATCGGTCCTTTCTCAAAATTTAAAATATTTAAGTCCGACACTGAGGTTGGGGGTTCGACCCCAGATGATGCTGGTTCATAATAATCCAGAATTTAACGCAAAAGGCACATTAGTCAAGCTAAAGCGTTGTGGTTGTGTTAGTTTCTAGCCCTCGTAACTTGACGTTCTATCTACACGTATATTATGGGTTGGATTACGTTAGGTTACACTCCTGAGGAAAAGGCGGAGGTCTTTTCCTCAGGAGCGTAACTCACTTTCATATTAGCCATCGCGTGTTATTCTACCTGCAACAAAAAAAAAGGTCCCAAAACAACACATCAATTTGTACATTTGTTTTAGTTCTTGTGTATTACGTTCGTAAATTTAATATAAAATAAATTTTCCTCTGAGACCGGACTTATGGGACACCCTGTATTATACATATATATATAATATATATATATACCTTTCAACCTTTCAAATGTTCCGTCCGATGATTCCTCATTTCACAAAGGTCAAGCTTGTCGCTCCCCCTCTCACATAGCCAGGTACGCCGGGCTCATCTGGGATTGTTCTGAGCCAGGCGTTTAATATTCTTTTGAAGGTGTCCACCGCAACACCACTCGTGTTCCTTAGTTCTTTGGGCAGTTAGTTAAACAGTCTTGGTTCTATCACAACAAACCTATTTTCCTTCAGGGTTCAAGATGTTTCCTGTCTAGCCCTTAATTTGGAAATACGACACAGTCTTCCTTTTCTACTTTCCACTGTTCTTTGGGGGTTATAGGGTTCAGAGTAAGATTTGGGGCTAGTTTCTCCATTATTTTCCAAGTGTAAATAATGGTGTACTTCTCTTTTCTTCTTTCCAGTGAATAGATTTAATTCGCGTAACCTTTCCCAGTAATTTAGTTTTATGCATCTTGGCTGTGAAGCTTCTCTGAATCCCTTCTAGCTGACTAATGACTTCTTTTTTATATGGGAATGTTAGGACCGAGCAGTATTCCAACTTGGGTATGTTCAGTGTTTTCAATAGAGACTCATTATATTCCTATCCCTTCGTTTAAAGGTTCTCAGTATCTCTCCAGTTATTCTTTTTGCTCTGTTTACCTCTGTTTATCTCGTGTTTCAAATTTCGCATAATCAGTCATTAGAACTCCTAAATCTTTTGCTTTAGAATTTCTCTGCATTTCCTGTCCATTTGGGGTATAGTATTCCATGGATTTTAGGTCCTCCCTTTTTCCGTACTAACAGTTGAAATTTCTCAGTGTTGAATTTCATACTGTTCTCTTCCGACCACTTGTAGATTCTGTTCATGTCTGTTTGTGGAGATCCTATATCCTCTGGGTTTCTTATTTTTCTACTAATCTTTGTGTCATCGGCAAAGGATGTTACTGTGCTGTCTCTGGTAACGTCCTCATTTATGTGTGTGTGTGTGTGTGGTGTGTGTGTGTGTGTGTGTGTGTGTGTGTGTGTGTGTGTGTGTGTTTTCACTGGAAAGTGCATATTATACGAGATATTTATTCCTATATACCATTAATTTAGGAGGTTTGAAGTACAGGATGGAAAGCAGTGCTTTAGAAATAACATTGGTGCAGTGAATGGGCGTACCTTTTGAATGTGGGATTAGTTCCCATTTGGGGCTGAGGGGAGTCGCCGATTCTCGCTTCAAATGTCTTCAGGGACCCAAGCTCGCTTCTCCCGATATGAATGGTCTAATTAGAGAGGTTCACACGAAGCCTACAAATCTAGGCATGTATTCGCTTTACATCGATCTACATTACCCCCCCATATCTATCTATCTATATCTACATCTTTGTGTGTGTGTGTGTGTGTGTGTGTGTGTGTGTGTGTGTGTGTGTAGTAGCGCTCATAAGTATTCGTACAGATAAATATTTGAGTTATATTTGCCTTTGTCTTTTGTACCATTTAGGAGAAAGTAAGAAAAAGTTTATCGTTTCTTTGGAAAAATAAAAAAAATAAAAAAATTAGTTCAACTCCAGTAAAACATCAAACAATTTGAAGAAAATAAAAAAGTTAAAATGCAAACGTTTTCGTACATTTATTTACATTATTTAATACTTTGTGTGTCCACCTTAAGCGTGAAGAATTTAAAAATTTTATCAGTAGTTAGACTGTTTATTGATTAGAGACTGTTGACAATTCTGAATTCTAGAATTTTTTCTGTGAATGTTCGTGGAAGACGAGTGACTGTACAAGCCATTAGTAAGCAATAGGTCGTCGTGGTAAAGAGCTGTCTACGGATCTAAAGAGATCTGTTATTGCCGTACACGAGTCTGGAAAGAGCTATAAAACGATAGGAGAAGAACTTCGCTTTCTATTTACAAGTGTTGCTACATTTATAAAGAAATGGAAAGGCTTTGGAACACTCAAAACCCTACCAAGGTGTGGACGACCTTGCAAGAACGTACACCTAGACGGATTGAAAGAATGGCTGCTGCGAATCCAGGAGTGACTGCGGGTAATATTTACCAAACATTAAGACCAAGATCGATGTCTATCCTTCTACTGTACGTCGTACATTGAGAAAGAATGGTCTGCATAGAAGAGTTGCACGAACAAAACCTCTGCTACGAAAGGCGCACAAAGAAGGTCGTTGAAATTAAATCATCAAAATGATGGATTTGCATTCTGGAAGAAAGTTCTCTGGACAGACGAGACCAAAATTCAATTATTCCGAAACAACGAACAACGGTATGTTTGGTGAAAATCAAATACAGCATTCGGGGGTAAAAAACATCCTTCCTATGATTAAACATAGTGGTGGTAGTTTGCTTCTTTGGGGATGCTTTAGTGCGTCTGATTCGGGAAAGCTCGTCGTCATCAATGGAATCTTGAATTCGAAGAAATATCAGGAAATTTTAGAAGAAAATGTATTGCCTTCAGTTCGGGAGTTGCGAATGGATCGCAGTAGTTGGGTACTGCAACAAGATTTTGATTCAAAACATAAAAGTAAACGCACCATGAAATAGCTTCAGCAAAAGAATTTCAAGCTTCTCGAGTGGCCCAGTCAAAGCCCAAATCTCAATTTAATCGAGAATTTATGGTTTGATTTGAAAAAAGCTGTCGGCAAGAGAAACCTTTCGAATCTGAATGAATTGCAACAATTTTCTTTAGAAGAATGAGCTAAAATTTCTACTGAGAGATATCGAAACCTCGTGGAAAAATATCCAAAACGAATCATTGAAGTCATTCAAGCAAAGGGTGGGCACATAGTAGTAAATAATTTTGTAAGTAAATGTACGAAAACTTTTGCACTTTAACTTTTTTATTTTCCTCAAATTTTTTAATGTTTTACATTATATGTACACTAATATTATACGTTAAACTAATCTTTTTATTTGTTAAATTTTCCTAAACGAATGGTAAACTTTTCATAACTATCGTAAATATGGTACAAAAGACAAGGCCGCATATAACTGAAATAGTTCCCTGTACGAATACTTATGAGTGCCACTGTATATGGTGTGGCCACTTCAAAGCTTTACCGTTAATCCCGCCAAGAGCAAATAAAAATATCTGAAAACGATTACATCTGAGGAAAATAGAAAAACCCTAGAATCATTATGGAGTGTTCTACGAAGGATCTGTAGTGAATTTCCTGAAGACTATTTAAAAACAAACGTGTGTCTTCGGTGCCAAACAGATGTTTCGACATCGCTGACTAGAAGAACGAATATACAAAATATTGATTATACGGTAAACCCTCGTCCAACGCGGGGATTAGGTTCCTCGAGAACGGCGCGTTAGGCAAATCCGCGTTGGACAAACTTAATACCTTATGGGATAAATTGGGATACGTGAACGCGGCTGTGTAAAGTCTCCCATTAATACTTAGATATGTAGATTTTTTATTCACACATAAATGAATTTCCCTACCTATATTGTATATGAAATAAGAACATAATAAAATCATAAACATAATGATATTTACATATGATAAATAAAAATATATTAAATGAAAATAGCACGCATCTTTCCTTCACTCTTTCGGATGGTGCGTATGGTACACTCATTCACGTGATACTCGCGGCCAAGTGATGTTATGCTCATACCACCACGCAACTTAACTAGAATCTTTATTTTTTCGGCTGTCATAATCTTACGATTTTTCTTCTCTTCACTATCACTCGCGGATGCTTTACGTTTTGGTGCCATACTGCTGTCTAAGGGTAATAGCAAAACAACGGTAAAATACGACAAAAACAATCCAACACAACTTCACTGAACTTAACGCGTTAGCGGGACTGAGACAAAGGGTGATGCGAGGGGTGACGCGAGAGAGAGGGAAATGCGGGAGTGTTGGAGAATGTAGGAGAAAATACTAGAGCGCGCATTGGCACGCGTACAGTACTACTGTATTAGAGCGTGTTTGGCGGACCGTATAACCAAATTTTCCGCTTTCGGAAAATAATTGTTCGCATTTATTTTTCCGTGTATAAGCAAATTCGCGCTGGAGAAACACGCGTTGGACGAGGGTTTACTGTATAATCTTACTTTGTACAAATTTGATTTATAACATGTTCTTCCTACATAAATACACATTTCCTAAAAATGTTTTTCTCTTCACTCAATATGATTCTTATTAAAGTGACATTTTCCTTAAATTCGAAAGTATCCTCGGACTTACGACCAGTTTTTCCGTTAGCCCAATATAATGCTGCTTTGAATAACATTTTCATTAAATTCGGCGGTGGCCTCAGACTTATGATCAGTAATATATATATATATATATATATATATAGAAGAGAGAGAGAGAGAGAGAGAGAGAGAAACAATCTGCATTGTCGTGCTAAACTGTAAACTTCAATTTTAAGGTCGTTAAATAATTTAAAATATTATTTGAGGAAAAAGTACATGATGTAGTTTAGGTTAGGTAAAAGTTAAATTGGGTTTGGTTTGGTTAGGTTAGGATGGGTTAGTTACTTTTGCTGTCGCTATGACAAGGATACAGACTGATACGATACAAAAACATGTATTTCTGTGTGTTTGTATGTGTGTGTGTGTGTAAATGACTTTTTTATATAAATTGGATAAGAATAAATCCAATTTTAAATGTGAATTATTTCGCCTTGAAGTAAATATGACATATCCGTTCGTTTTTAATTAATTACCGCATTAAACTGATTTACCATTTTCCCCCCATCATAACGCCTGCAGTTGAAGCACAAAAAGGACACAGCCGAAGCAATGCTCAAATGTATCCTATTCTGACATTGATGCAGACGTG
Source organism: Bathynomus jamesi (assembly GCA_023014485.1). Classification (NCBI taxonomy): domain Eukaryota; kingdom Metazoa; phylum Arthropoda; class Malacostraca; order Isopoda; family Cirolanidae; genus Bathynomus; species Bathynomus jamesi. The sequence goes on along the minus strand of JAJOZX010006403.1, from coordinate 200,186 downwards.
TTTGTAGCGCGCGCGAAAGAGAGAGAGAGAGAGAGAGAGAGAGAGAGAGAGAGAGAGAGAGAGAGAGAGAGAGAGAGAGATCGGTCTTCTTTTATGAACTAAACCTCGTGTTAATGGTTGGTAACAGTTCATGAAATGAGTGAACATAACTTGAAACGAGGCGAACGAACGAAGCAACTCATTTTCCCGGATGAGAATTTGCCGACCTCGGTCGGGCCCGCAATTACTCAAGGAAGTTACGCCGCATAGAGCCATTCGGAATGAAGAGAGAGAGAGAGATAAACCCCCTTCACCTCCCGCCACACATACACACACACACACCACCCCCAATTCAGCGGAGAAGCATCCGAATCCGCCCTCATTCGAAAGAAGAGACAGACGACGTAAATTCGGTCGGAGTAGAAGGAGAAAAGGTTCGATGAATCAAGTGGAGATATCATCCGATTCGTGAAGCAGAAAATGACTCTTTTCACAGCGAACATAACTCGAACCTTTTATGAAAATTTTCTTTGTTTGACAGCAACGTTTCGATCCTTTTTTGTGTTCTTCTTCGGATTAACATTCGTTTTATAATATACATAAAATGATATTTCGAATAATTTGCATAGATACAAGGCCAATTCTTTTTTTTTTCGCTTTAGTTTCGTTTATGTAAAATACATTTTCTTTTTGTTTGCTTTTTCGTTGCTATATATATATATATATATATATATATATAGAGTAAAGCCTTTACTTATTGTCTAACACAATCTGAAAAACAACCAAAACAATGATTAAATGATTGATTAAATGGTGCTACTATAGCGTGCGGTCTACAACATATTTACAAATTCAATTACATTAAAACAAAAAATTTAAAGGACAAATAAAACAAACAATTCAATCTATGGGATATAATGCCCGGTTAGGTTAATTGAATGCCCGGTTAGGTCAACTGTATGCCCTTGACGATTGGTTAGGTTAATTAAGTTGTGATATTTTCGTTAAAACTAACGAAAAAAAATCACAACTTAACCTAACCAATTATCAAGGGCATACAGTTGACCTAACCGAGCATTATATCCCATAGAATGAATTGTTTGTTTAAAGTTTTTGTTTTAATGTAACTGAACTAATATTTGTCTTCATGATTCCCCCTTTTATAGTCCACCCTGACCTCACATTCGTCCCCAAAGATAAAGTCAAGTCAGGTCAGGTCAGGTCAGCACAAATTCAAGTCAGGTCAAGTCACTTCAGTGCAAATTCTTTTGTAGACTAAAGATATCGTTGTAGATCGCACGCTACAGTAGCACCGATTAAAGTATATATATATATATATATATATTATATATATATATATATATATATATATATATATATATATATATATACAGGGTTGTTAAAATTCCTGGAGGGGTTTTAAAAATAAATAACTTTTCAATTATTCTAAATAGAACAAAATAGCACATATAAAAATCTGTTGACTCGAAGTTTTTTCGTAGTTCACACCTGCACTTTGCACTTCAACCTATCCGCACATACCACACACCTGCACAATGCAGCGTTCGATTCTTTTTTTTTGCAGATATATGCACCCGACTTAATCCTTCTATGGCTTCAACTGAAGAAGAAATAAACTGTGTTGTGGTAAGCCGAGCCGAAATCTGTTATAACAGTGAGACGCAAGTTCCGGGCACAGTACAACAAAAATCCACCATCTGATCATCAGTGAGAGATTGCGCATGAAAAAATTTCAAGAGACAGGTTCAGTGCATGACAGACCGCGTTCCGGTAGACCCGCTATCAGTGAAGGTGAAGAGAACATAGAATCTGTTCGAGAAGCGTTCGAAAGCCCCCCCCCAAAAAAAAGTCATTTAACCGTGTTTTTAGAGAAATGAACACCCCCGTCTCAACAGTCCGTAAGATTTTAGAGGGGAAGTTACATCAAAATCCCTAAAAAAAATTTGAGTTGTTCAAGATCTAATGGAGGAGGATTACGGTGTTAGGCTTGAATTGTGCGAAGAATTTCTCACAAGAATCAAAGAAGATCCGAACGTTTTGAACCAGTTAACATTTTCTGATGAAGCAACATTTCAGCTTGGTGGCAAAGTTAACCGCCACAATTATCGTATTTGGGGAAATGAAAAACCACAGGAATTGTGACATCATCGGAGAGACTCTCCGAAGGTCAATGTGTAGTGTGCTTTAAGAAAATCCCAAGTCATCGGTCCGTTCTTTGATGAGGAAGCAATTGTGAATGGAGAGCGATATCTTGAAATGTTGGAAAACTTCCTTCCACAGCTGGTGGCTTCAGACATTGTGAACTAAACAATTTTCCAGCGTGACGGAGACCCTTGCAACTACTCTCGGAACGTCAGGGAATTTTTGAATGAAACATTCCCTGGAAAATGTACTAGGAGAGGAGTAGCACTTGCGTGGCCGCCCCGACTTAACCCACTTAGACTTTTTTTATAGGGGTCATGCCAAGAAGGTCGTTTACTTCACTCGGCCACAGGATTTCGCAGAAGCGAAAGCACGTATCGAAACTGTAGGCATCAAATCACGCGGCATGAAATTGAGAATGTTTTCAATCGCTACACTGCAGGGGTTCTTAACCTTTTTAGGCTGCGACCCAAAATTCTGGTCGCGGGGCTAGCTCGGCGACCCATGCCTTCAAACAGTTCACTTGTATACTCATAGATAATAAAATAAATAATTAATAGTAAAATAATTAGGGATAACAAAATAAATGATAAATGACAAATTTAATGACCCAATCAAAATGGCTGGCGACCCAATTTTGGGTCGCGATCCAGGGGTAAGAACCACTACCCTACAGAATAGAATCGAACTCTGCATTGCCCTAGATGGAGAATATGTGAAACGCAAGGTGCGGGTGTGAACTATGAAAAAATATGAAAAGAGTCATAGAGTTTCGTATGTGCTATTTGTTATATTTCGATTAGTTATATAGACTAATTATATTGTTACATTTGGATAATTAAAAAGTTATTTATTTTTAAAACCTCTCCAGATTTTATAACAACCCATATATATATATATATATATTACACATAAATTTTACTGCAAACGACACACAGTATAATTAATGTAAAGAACGACGCTTGTTTAGAAGAGTGTCCGCACAAGAGGAGGAGAGAAAACGAGCAATGAAAAATGAGGCACCTCCAGGAATCGAACCCGGGATCATCCGATTGTCGGTCAGATATGATAACCATTACACCAAAGGCAACCAAGAATCAGAACTCGTAATTCTCCTATGTACGAGAGGAATCGAATGCCCTTTAAGGGGGCATCTTCTCATGCCGTACATATGTAAAAATGAATAATTCCTATATTCCTATATTCTTATGTCATTTATGTAATTCGTATGTTTATATTCATATAATACTTATATTCATATGTATGTACGTTCATATATTCATTTTACATAAAGACCAAAATCGCATAACGCGAGTTGGATAAATTTTTTGATTTGTTTTCTATTTTTTGCCAAATAATTGGTGAATGTTTCTTTTAAATTACTTAATCATTTTTTTTTTTTTAGATTTAGCTTAATAATGAAACCTGATTAAATTTTGCAATGTTCATTTTCTGTATACATTCTCACTTCGTTATAAAAGATGAAGTCTTGTCTTGCCTAACGTTTAATTCTAAATCTTAAGCCTTCATTTTTGCTCATATGCATTTAAGTGTAATTCATAATAAAATGCATATTTCAATTTCCATTTTTAGTTAACTCAGCAGACCATAATAACACCAGATCTGTCAATATGCGGTTTAAGATAAAAATATGGCTTCATCTTCAGATATCTTGCTTATCTGTTTAGACGTTGCCACAGCTAAAATATTTACCTTATCTTCAAATATTGTGCAAAAATAATGCAGCCTATAGAGAATAAAAATAACAAGTCAACATTAAAAATAATGATGTCCACAAAATTTGGGTATATAAACCATGTAAATTTTCAAATTGTTTTTCTGATTATTCTGATTTGACTTATCTAACTTAGAGGTGAGCATTACTTGTAACATTTTAGCAGTAAAACTACAGTAAGAGAAAGTCTTTATCTTCTCCTTCGAGCTTGCTCTCTTCAGAGAAGTTAGTCTAAATAGAGAAAATAATTTCCGATACGTTACAAGAAGAACTGGGGAACCTTCAGAGAATTTAGTCAGCTCCACAGAATAATCCGATCCACTACAGGAGAAATCGGAGTAGTATAGAAGAAAACTACTGCGATTCCCTATACGGTACCAGCTACTCCAGAGTAACAATCCGTTGCTGCCACCTAACCAGAAACCCCGTCAACTTCGAACCGACCAAGGCCATAGACGGAGGGGTTAACACATATGTACATTTTAACTGCAAACGACACACAGTATAATTAATGTAAAGAACGACGCTTGTTTAGAAGAGTGTCCGCACAAGAGGAGGAGAGAAAACGAGCAATGAAAAATGAGGCACCTCCCGGGAATCGAACCCTGGATCATCCAATTGCGGCCAGATAGGATAACCATTACACCAAGGGTATATATGTACGGCATGAGAAGGTGCCCCTTAAAGGGCATCCGTACTTACGTATTAACGGGGGACCACCACATATTGATGATTGGTTAGGTTAAGTTGTAATATTTTCGTTAGTTGAAAATTTCTAATACATCATATTTTTTAAATAGCAATATTTAAAAAAAATATTTTTTATACAATTTTCTGAAAAAAAAAAATTTTTTTTGGCTTATTCATGATGAAAATTTGGGATCTACCAAAAAAGTGAAGAAGATGCGGTCTCTTTTTTGCAAGCCAAAGATCAATGTAAATATTTGAAATATAAATCATTGTAAATATTTTAAAAAATATTGCTATTTAAAAAATATGATGTATTAGAAATTTTCAACTAACGAAAATATTACAACTTAACCTAACCAATCATCAATATGTGGTGGCCCCCGTTAATACATAAGTACCGGGCATTCCATTCCGCTCGTACGTAGGAGAATACGAGTTCTGATTCTTGGTGGCCTTGGTGCAATGGTTATCATATCTGACTAGCAATCGGATGATCCTGGGTTCGATTCCCGGAAGGTGCCTCATTTTCATTGCTCGTTTTCTCTCCTCCCCTCGTGCGGACACTCTTCTAAACAAGCGTCGTTCTTACACACACACACACACACACACATATATCTATATATGATAAATAAAACCACGAAGGAAAGGAAAACACAGATGGTGCTCAAGCGCTTTCGTCTAATGACATCCTCAGGAACACTGAAGTACATAAAGGGTTACAGCCTATATATAGGTTACAGAAAAAAAAAAAAATATATATATATATATATTATATATATATATATATATATATATATATATATACAATAAACGGAGAAACAAAATTAAAAGATGTGGAAGGGGGCACAATAAAATTGTGTGTATATATAATATATTATATATATATATAGATAAAAAAATATATATATATATATATATATGACATTGGTTGGAAACATTTCATTTAATCTTGTGCTAAAAATCGATAATTTTTCAATTTCTCATATACAAAAAAAAGAGCAGAGTGCTAAAAACCCGGGCAGATTTCCAGTATAAATTTGTATATATTATAAATATATATATATATTTTTTTTTTATCTATAACATTGGTTGGAAACATTTCATTTAATCTTGTGCTAAAAATCGATAGTTTTTCCTAAATTTGTTGTGCCCCCTTCCACATCCTTTAATTTGTTTCTCCGTTTATGGTATATATATATATATATATATTTTTTTTTTTTTTTTTTTCTGTAACCTATATATAGGCTGTAACCCTTTATGTACTTCAGTGTTCCTGAGGATGTCATTAGACGAAAGCGCTTGAGCACCATCTGTGTTTCCTTTCCTTCGTGGTTTTATTCATCATAAATATTTTTCACGTGTTACTTTCGTGAAATAATTTTCATATAATATATATCTATATATATATATATATATATTATATATATATATTATATATATATATATACCGGGTGCGGCAAAGTAACGCCCTTTTAATAATTGTATCTTATAGTTTTATACAGTATAATTTTTTAGTTTATTATATTGTATCATTTTGTTATTTTTAGTTTTTACTGAGAAAGTACTTATATTTTCTTAAAATGCTGTATTTTTCTAAAACCTTATTATTTCTCTAAATGCTGTAATTGATTTATTCCTTCAATAAAAGAGAATAAACTAAAAAGGGCGTTATTTTTGCCGCACCCGTTATATATATATATATATATATACAGGGTGGGCCGTAAGTTTCCATACATAGGAAAAATTAAACGTTTGTTTTTATGTTTCAGATACCCTAAGAATATGCGTTTGACGTAAGATCTTGTTTACTGATGAAGCAAATTTTTACGTCAATGGAGAGGTTAATCGGCGCAAAACATACGTTATTGGTGTAATGCTAACCCTAAACTGGCTGAGTCCGACGAAGATGCAAGGTGCCGGTAAAGTGATGGTGTGGGCCGGGATATGGGGTGACAGAATTATTGGACCAATTTTTGTCAGTGGAAATCTTAATGCCGAAAGGTATCTTAACATGTTGCAAGAAGAGATTTTCCCATCCCTGCTAAACGAGGAAGGTAACTTCCCAGTTTACTTCCAGCAAGATGGAGCTCCACCTCATTATGGTCTTCACGTGCGTCGGTATTTGGATCAGCAGCAGTTTCCGGATGCTTGGATTGGTCGGCGTGGTCCTGTGGAGTGGCCTCCCAGATCCCCAGATCTCACCCCCCTTGATTTCTATCTTTGGGGGCACTTGAAGGCCATGGTGTATCAGGAAAAGATACGAGACATAAATCATCTAAAGGAACGTATCACCAACGCCATTACAAGCATAACGTCAATGTGCTAATGCGTGTTCATCAACAGTGGGGAAACACGTATTGAAATGTGTTTTCAAAACAATGGCAACCATGTAGAGCATATTATATAAATAAAAATGGTTGTCCATAAAAAAATGTTTATTTTTCCTATGTATGGAAACTTACGGCCCACCCTGTATATATATATATATATATATACACACACACACACGATTAGTGTATTTGCAGTGATATCAAAATTATATACCCAAACGACAGATAGATTCGTCCATGATCTTCATATGTAAAAATTATTATTGAATTACTGTATTATATTGTCTCTTCGCAAAAGCAATTACAACTGACAAATTAATGTAAAGAGAATGGATTGTAAAGAAGGAAAACCTGTAGAACGGCCTTTCTTTCATCTCAATACGAAAGAAATTTTAAATTGGAATGAAAGTTTGATAGGAAGTTCTTCCATTCAATTTACAGTCCTCCATTCAATTTACGGTCTTTCCTTCAATTTACAGTCTTTCTTTCAATTTACAGTTGCTGATGAATGGATCTCATTTGATTAAAATTTATCTCAAATGGTAGTAATATTCTCAATATGTGGACTCGTGAAACTCGGTGAACTCCTTTAATCTAATTTAATCTAACCTTAATATGATCTAACTTAGCCTATCCTAACCTAATATGACGTAACCTATCCTATTCTAATTTAATATGACCTAACCTATCTTATCCCAACCTATAACCTAATATGATCAAACGTGTCCTATCGTAACCTAGCCTACTATGGCCTAACCTATCCTATCCTATCCTAACCTAAACTACAAGTACCTGTCGACGATTTTGATGTGTCCATTATTTGGAATAGTTCTTAACCCTTTCATGCCCAAATTATGTTTATGATTAAAATATTTTATACTTTATTCTCCATAAAAATAAGGCCTAAAATCTCGTAAAATTGTTTAGTCAAATTTACAACTATGGTGTCACTATTAATGTATATGATCGGTCGCGGTTTTCCAGCATCGAATAAGGTGAAAATAACCTTATTTATACTTATTCAATCCGGGGCCTAAAGTAAAATGGATATCGCAAGGAGGGTTCGTCCCCCGCCTAGTATGGGCCACGTCCAGAACATGTCTCTTACCACTACGCCATTCAGAAAAACAGAAAATTTCCCTTCAAGTACAGCGTTAAACGTATCTTGTTTTTATGAATATTTTTCAAAATGTATTGGTTACCCTTCATTATATTTATTATAGAGAACAATAATAACCGTGTATTGGTGTTATATTGATACTATAGTTTGAATACCAATAAAATGTTGATCGAAATGATAGGAGTGTAAAAATAAAGTACAAAATTAATATTCGTATGAAACATAGATTAAAAACGAGCATATAAATAATATTCCATACTCGTGAAATACAACAAAAAAGTATTTTATCAAATTTCTGACTTTTTAATATAAAATTTTATGACTTTTGAAATTTCAGATGACATTCAAGTTTTTTTTTTTCCTTATTGCAAATCTTCAAAGTTACCTAGCAACCAAACAACAAACAGAGTACTTTCTGACATATTTTGCCTTGAGCTTTGATTAATTTTGAAGTTCAAATGATTAAAGACAATTTTTTTTTCCTATTTTTGAGACGAATATTATACAGTATCTGCCTTAAGGTAGGATAGACTACGTCGCAAAATCGCTACCGGTAAGATCAGCAAAGATAAGCGATGTTAGGTTTATTTAGTAACTGGATGGATAACCGTCCTCCGTGTTCAGATTGGGTAGCGACTCGTAGATGGTCCGGATTCCACATAAAACCGTAGTTTCCCTCCGTCACATGACTTTTGCCGATACGAAGGAGAATCAACAACCCCAAAACGTTACTATTACTGTCGTATGACTAATAATATTTAAAGTGTCCTCGTTAGAAGCTAGAGCCAGTGTACAGTATACTCTACATTTCTATTTTTAAAGACATGTGAATGGTGCGCAGATTCCAGCGAGGAAGTACATCAACGATTCGGTTGGTGGGTTGGTTGGTTAGTTGCCCCATTTAACACCCTTTATCCACCAGAGGGCACTGCGTGAGACGGTCAGTAAAGCCACCAGCAAAGAAAAATAAATACCCTTTAAAAGGAGAACGGGTCGAGTCAAATACATTACGTGCAGCTGGCTCGACACCGCACTCCTATCCCCATTTCTCAGACTGGCTTGGAACAGTCTTCGACTAGGTTTGAGAAACTTTGACTAGAGCACTGGATACAATTCTGTTCTCTTAACCTCGTGAAAGACATGAACTGGAGAGAAGCGTTCAAAGGAGAAAGACAAACTTGATACCAGAATTAATAAATCCAAATCGTACAAAGGGAAAATTAAAGAAATGAGAACCGATTGCAGTTTTTAAACTTAATATTAAAGCAATTTGAGAGGACTGAAGTAGTGTCTTTTCAGGATAAGAAAACAGAATTATAACTAGACGTTCAGAATTATTAATTTGTCACTAGAGTTATAGAAGAGGGGCTAAGCGTTCATTTCACGTATACAGTAGTTTCCAATGATACAGTAAATAAATTTAAAATACATTACATAATACTATTCTTCCATAGGGATAATAGGAGGCACTAGTAAAGCCTTGTGTATCTATACTTCATATAACTATTGAAAAAACATTGGAAAATAAGAAAAGCAAAGTGTGCGGTATTTCCAAACTAATGACTAAACGAGGAACATCCTCAACACAGAGGGAAAATAGCTTTGTCGTCAGAGGACTAAGACTGTTGAACCAGTTACCATAAGAAATAAGAAATACAACTAGTGTTTTTGTGTACGTTTCCAAAAAAAGGAAAAAACTAGTCACCTGGCTCAGGACAATTCCAGGGTCTTTTCCGTTTGGGGGCTAGCAGCGAATTTTAATGAAAATCGATATACTAATGTAGTTTTGGTCACTGATTTCAAAAATAACTTTTTTTTTGAGAAATGAAAAACAAACATGTTAGAGCACTTTAAATAAATAATATGTGTTTTAACTAGCTTAAACTAGTTACAGAGGGTTGTGTTAAATTTATCCAGTCACAAACTGCTACTGTTTATGAAAAAGTGTTCTAAGTGTGGGAAAGTGTGTTCCTTTGATAAAAATACCCAGTTCTTTCGCTGCCAAAAGCGTCGGTCAAATGGTAAAAAGTGCAACTTTAAATTATCCTTAACGAAGAATACGTTTTTTGAAGGATCCCGCCAGATCTGTAAAAGTAGCAGAAAAAAATCAAGAATTAATGCCCAGTTAGGTCAATTGAATGCCAGGTTAAGTCAGTTGAATGCCAGGTTAGGTCAATTGAATGCCCGGTTAGGTCAACTGTACGCCCTTGACGATTGGTTAGATTAAGTGATGATATTTTCGTTAAAAAACATAATTATTTAAAGTGCTCTAACATGTTTGTTTTTCATTTCTCCAAAAAAAGAGTTATTTTTGAAATCAGTGACCAAAACTACATTAGTATACTGATTTTCATTAAAATTCGCTGCTAGCCCCCAAACGGAAAAGATCCCAATTCCAAATGAGGAGGGTACAAGGTTATAAGGTAAACTTTTCAGAAAACTCGTGTCGACGATAGTAAATGTGTAAACCATACGTACGCACCCAAGAGATAAGCTAGATACGAACGAAAGGATCGTCTTTAGTCTGTTAGTTTTATTATTATTATTTTACACTTTTGGTACTCTGAAACGATTCAAGGCTGGCTTTGGCTAAAAGAGTTGCATCACCCTAGAACTTTTTAAGTTTGGCTCATAAAGTCAAAAGAAACCTGCATACTACTTCTTAGTAATGATGTGCCATTGATGTATTGAATTTCACCCCACTTTGTAGTTTAAATACACCAAATCTTTCTGAGAACGTTCAAAAATCTTGACAAGTGTTACTAAATTCATTATCAGTACTCAAAATACATACAATTTCTGTTAATATATCTCTCAACCAAATTTTTTTTTAGGTGTTTCAACCCTTCTGGCCATAGCTATATATTATATATATACAGCGGCGTGGCCGTAATTTATCATTCGGCAAGTAAATAACGCTGGATATTATTACAGTATTAAATTTAATCGGTACAAATTATGACAATTCTTGCAATAACAGTTAATGATACAAATTAATGTAAATAATGATAAATGCAAGGGTAACAATTACAGAAAACTGGGTTGAGGGAAATATACGAAATATATAAGATATATACGAAATATGTAAGGTAAAAGGAAGACTATTCAGCAAAAGAAAGAGAGTGGAGGCGAAGTTAGCCAACTGCGGAGATAATGCCAGAAAAGTAATACAAGAAAAAGTGGAGGGTATCGATAGGAAAATACAATCCCTGGTTAAGGACCATACAGAGAGGGAAGAGGAAAAGACGGTAGAAGCAATAAAAGAAAATCCAAAATACTTTTATAGCTATGCGAAAAGGAAAACAAAAACGCGCGCCGCTATTGAGCCCTTAAGGAAGAGAAATAATGAACTAACCGACGATCCAAAAGAAATATCTGAAACATTGAGAGCTCAGTATGAATCAGTTTTCAGTACCCCAAAAAGGGACAAAGCGATACCTGACACAGATGCATTCTTTGAAGAGAAATTGCAAGGAGAGTGTATAACAGACTTTGATTTTACCTCAGAAGATGTAGCAAGAGCTACAGGACAAATGAAACCACATTCAGCTGCAGGTCCGGACAATTGGAACGCATTATATTGATTAAAAACTGTAAAAATGAAATAGCTGCACCTTTATACTGGATATGGAGAAGATCCTTAGACACTGGGGAAATACAGAGCATCTTGAAACGAGCAAACATTGTTCCTATACATAAAGGAGGGGACAGATCTCAAGCAAAGAACTATAGACCAGTGTTATTGACGTCCCACCTCACCAAAGTATTTGAAAGAATAGTGAGAGAAAATTTATGATTTCTTGGAGACACTGGAAAGATTCAACGAAAATCAGCACGGATTCCGATCAGGTAGATCATGCCTATCAAAACCAATAGAACACTGCAACAATATCCTAGATGCACCGGAAGGAAATGACAACTACGATGTCATATACATGGATTTTGCTAAAGCTTTCAACAAATGTGATCACGGTATAATAGCACATAAATGAAATATATGGGAATAACAGGCAAAGTGGGAAAATGGATCTACAACTTCCTCAGAGAACGTCTACAGGTCGTCAAAATTCAAGGTATAGCATCATCAGAATCGAAAGTACGCAGCTCAGTACCATAAGGTACAGTACTGGCCCCACTCCTGTTCATTACCATGCTAACAGACATAGATAGCGGAGTGAACAGCAACAGTATAGTAACATCATTTGCGGACGATACAAAGATCAGCAGAAAAATCAGCGATGCAAATGAAGTGGAGGCCTTGCAGAGGGATACAAACAAAATATACAAATGGTGAGAAGACAACAACATGACATTTAACATTGAGAAATTTCAGCTCTTGAGATATGGTAGAAAAGAGGAACTTAGACTGCATATTATGCTCCAGAGAGACAGGAAATTCAGAGAAGCACGAAAGCGATCGATCTGGGGGGTAATAATGAACGACGATACGAAATTCGAAACACAAAATCAGATAGCGATAAATAAAGCAAAAAGAGTCGCGGGACAGGTACTAAGAACGTTCAAAAGAAGGAACAGGACAGTAATGACCCCTGCTGAAAACGCTGATTATACCAAAACTTAAATACTGCTCAGTTTTGACGTCCCCATATAAAAAGGAAGAAACTAATAAACTAGAAGAAACTCAGGGACATTTCACAGCAAAGATTGATGGCTGCAAAGAGCTCAACTACTTGGAAAGACTACGTAAATAAATCTGTACCCCTAGAAAAAAGAAGAGAGGGGTACACCATAATCTACATATGGAAAATGATCGAAAAACTGGTATTAAACCTCAAACTAAACCCAATTACCATTCAAACAACACTGGAAAATAGGAAAGGCAGGATCTACAGATCTACAGAAGCTAAGGTTAGCCCGAGAGAAAGAAGAAAGTAAGGGGTTAAAAGAAGAGAATAAGGGGTTAAGTAAGTAGCAAAACCTATCACTCGTGGGTTAAAATTCATTCAGAAAAAGAGAAAGACACCATCATCATCCGCCAGCCACTGCCGACAAGTCGGAAAAATAGTCGAAGAGAATACTTCCAGCTGTTTCAGACCAGTCCTCCACTCCATAGGGAGGTAGAGGATGCAGCCCACTCTGCTGGAAAGGGGTGAAAGCTGAAAAGTAAAATAAGAACGCATTACAAACCATGCAACATATTCTTAACTCAAAGAACAACACATTCTTAACTCAAAGCAACACATACCTCCAGCAGTTGCAGACCGGTCCTCTACTCCATAGGGAGGTAGAGGACCTCCTCAACACTGAAGAAAAATAGCTTGGTTGTCAGGGGGCCAAGACTTTTTAACCAGCTTCCAAAGGAACTCAGAAACGTTACAGGGGTCAAAGTTGAAGTCTTCAAGAGAAGACTAGATGCCTGGCTCAGGACGGTACCAGATGAGCCGGGTATACCTGGCTATGTACGGTGGAGAGCGCAAGAAAGCAACTCGCTCCTCCACCAAGCCAGACCTAGAGGCGGGGCCACAACGAGGTTATACGAAATCTATAAGATAAGATATATACGAAACGAAACTGTAGGCGAAATAAATGAAAGGTAAAGAAGTGACCAGAAATATACTGACGAAGGAATTGTTTGCGAAGATGAAACAACGATAGTAATTTGAGGTGTTCTCAATGCGAAGGTTCGGAGAAGACTGATTGACGAAAAATGTTTTTTCTGGACTCTGTGTTTGTTGTTCTTCTGACGTCCTTTGCGAGAAACCTCAAGCGGTTTTATCGGTTCTTCACTTAAGCTATAGAATTCCAGTGACCAAATTTGAACCTTCAGAAGACTTTTCTTAATTACTGTTGGTACGACATATAGATAAGCGCCTCGGTGGTGTAGTGGTTAGCATTGCTGACTACAAATCCACCGGCCCCGGGTTCGAAACCCAGTGACGCCAGGCGGCGCGCAGCAAACTCAACTGTTCATCCTTCCACACAATAAAAACTGGTTGGTAGATAAATGGGTGGCCTGGGTAGCCTAGTGGTTAAGACGCTAGGCTGCCGATTGGGAAAGCGTGAGATCGAGTCCGGGCGAAGACTTTGTAATTTCTGACAGCCCGTGGTGCGACGTGGTTCGGATTCCACGTTAAACTGTAGGTCTAAGGTGGAGTGATAAGCTTGATCTTCGTCAGAATGAATAATTCGGGCGGAGGCAAAACCAAGGTGTGTGTGTATATATATATGAAAATTATTTCACGAAAGTAACACGTGAAAAATATTTATGATGAATAAAACCACGAAGGAAAGGAAACACAAAATGGTGCTCAAGCGCTTTCGTCTAATGACATCCTCAGGAACACTGAAGTACATAAAAGGGTAACAGCCTATATTAGGTTACAGAAAGAAAAAAAAAAGAAAAATAAATAACATACATACATACATACACACACACATATATATATATATACATACATATCTATATATACATATATATATATATATATATATATATATCTATATATATATATATATGCAAAAACAGAGAAGTAAAAATAAAAATTAAAAATTAAAAATTAAAGGATTATCAGTGAGGCGTACAGATTTGTAAGGAATAATATCGATTTTTAGCACAAGATCAAATGGATTATAAAAATACAAATTTATATTGGAAAACTGCCCGGGTTTTAACACTCTGCCTATGGTCAGGTTTCGATATATATAAAAATAAAATGCAAATTAAAAGTTAATAAAGTAGCAGACAAGTTTACCAAAGATTTAGTGTTCTACCCTTCTTATCTAAATCTGTTTGGAAGGAATTCAAAATAACAGGATCGAGTTGAAAAAGACCTTTGCTTATGTTGAAGTTATTTGAAAGTTGGATAATGGCAGACTCAAGAATATTTCTATTAACAATGTTGCTAGAATGGAATAAAACTGAAGCATTATTCCAATCAATACAGTGGGCTAACTCTGACAAATGGACAAAAAGGGCACTGGACAACTGTCCTGTTCTAACGGAATATTGATGCTGTTTTATACGTGTGTGCAAATCCTTTCCCGTCTGACCTATGTAAAAGGAATCACATTGTTTACAACCAATTTTATAGATAATGCCTGAATTATTGGTAGGGCTATTTTTTACTATGATATTTTTCACAATATTGTTATATGAAAATACTACATTAATATCCAAAAGTTTAAGTACATTAGCAATGCCTAAAAAGCCCGGGGAAAAATGGAAGTACTAAAATATTTTTTGACAAAGTACGAGTGTTATTATTGACACGATAGAAAGTTCGTTTTGCCTTGTTGAGACAAGATTCCATAAACGCAGATGGATAACACAAATCACTTCCAATACCGTTGATTTTTTCCAATTCGGCATCGATGTATTCCGGACTGGCGATCCTAAGGGCGCGGAGAAACATTGATGAAAAAATGGCCTTCTTAGTGGGGGTGTCATGTCCCGAGTAAAAGTGTACGTAGGACAAATTGTTTGTTGTTTTCCGATAAATACTAAACTTAAAACCTGGGCTTTCCCTATGTACACGCACATCCAAAAATGGGATTGAATTGTCTTGTTCTACTTCTAAAGTAAACTTAATGGAGGGGACTTGATCATTTAACTGAAGGAGGAAGTTATCCAGGTCACGATTCATGGGCCAGATACACAAAATATCGTCGACGTACCGCAACCACGGGATGCCAACCCCCAGGATTCTCGGAATATAAGTAATTTCGAAAAACTCCATATAAATATTGGAGAGGAGGGGCGATAAGGGGTTGCCCATGGCCATCCCAAAAACTTGTTGATAATACTCGTTATTGAAAGTGAATTTACAGTCTTTGATGCAAAGCTTAATAAGTTCCAAAACAATGTGTGAAGGTAGTGGCAGGTCATACTTATGTAATTCTTGGGAGAGAAAGTCAAGCATATCGTCTATCGGCACTTTTGTAAACAATGAACACACATCAAAACTGATCAATCTATCGTTAGTTTCAGTACGTGCATTATTCAATTTTTCAGTAAGATCCATGGAATTTTTTACATGTGAATCAGAGATAGTTCCGAGAATGGGGGACAAGACTTTGACAAGCCATTTGGAGAGTTTATAACTAATAGAGCCCACCGAGCTAATAATAGGGCGCATAGGGTTGCCAGGTTTGTGGGTTTTAATAAGACCGTAAAGGTAGGGCAGAGCAGGTGAAGTGGACATGAAAAGCGGAATTAAGTCCTTATGATCTTTGAGAATGCGTTTCAAGCCACTATTAAATGATTTGATGACGTCATCCTGCGGCTTCTTCCTAAGTTTGCTGTATGTGGCGGGGTCCTGGAGAAGCTCGTTCATCTTTCCGATGTAGTCCACTTTGTCCATAATAAACTATGGTGTTAGCCTTGTCTGCTTTAGTAATATGGAGCTCCCCATCTTTTTTAATTGTGAGAGGCTATTGCGAAAACGTTTAGGAAAGTTATCTTCGTAATTACCATTCGCCGCACTATAAACGAGGCCTTTAACTATGTTAAACAAATACTGAGGGAGATTACACTGTTTTTCAAAACACGCGAGACTGTAACAAATTGTAAAGCCGAAGGTTTTTTAACAATAAAAAAGGACATACCATATCCAAGGGCACTTTTTGCATCGTCACTAATGTTTTTCGAAGAAAGGTTCAAAACACACTTTGAGCTTGCTTTTTTACTCCACTGACTATCTCGAATGAGACTTTTAATTTTTCGATCCAAAATGTTACGAAGTGAAGTAGTTCTCCGACGCAACTCGTTGTAAATTTCATCAAACAAAGGTTGGATCCACGGTTGGGGAATAACGGTTACAAAATTATGTGATCTTGTGCTAAAAATCGATATTATTCCTTACAAATCTGTACGCCTCACTGATAATCCTTTAATTTTTAATTTTTAATTTTTATTTTTACTTCTCTGTTTATTGCATATATATATATATATATATATATATATATATATCTTGTCGATTTTATGTTAAGTGGATCGGATGTCGTTAGCCGAATGAATATTACTGTTGCAGCCAAGTATTTTTGTGTTATTTCATACAGTATTAACTTGAATGGTTACTGTGACTTCAAGACAAGATTCAAGTGCAGAGAAGAAAATACGAGTATTACTAGCAAAGAGTATAACTCTCTCTCTCTCTCTCTCTCTCTCTCTCTCTCTCTCTCTCTCTCTCTCTCTCTCTCTCTCTCTCTCTCTCTCTCTCTACATAAATGATATCGACGGTGGCATCGTCAGTCGGATCGCCAAATTCGCCGATGACACCAAGCTTGGGGCCAATGTTGGGACGCCCGAAGCGATCGAGGAACTGCGTGCGGACCTAGGTAGGATAGGAGAGTGGTCCGAAAAATGGCAAATGCCGTTTAACTTGGGTAAATGCAAAGTGATGCACATTGGCTACGCCAATCCCAAGTCGGACTACTCGATGTTGGGCAGTAATATCGAGGTGACTGATTTAGAAAAGGACTTGGGTGTGCTAATTAGCAGCGACCTTAAGTTTACGAAACAGTGTGTAGAGGTGGAAAAGAAAGCCCAGAAACTATTGGGTTATATCAGGAGGCAATTTCAGTTTCGGAACAAGGAGATTGTGCTCTCACTGTACAATTCCCTTGTTCGGCCGTACCTGGAGTATGCTGTGCAGTTCTGGTCGCCCACCCTCAGGAAAGATATTGAGAGGCTGGAGCGAGTGCAGGCGAGGGCCACAAAGTTGATCCCTTCCGTTAGGCATATGGGCTACAATCGACGGTTACGCGCCCTGAACTTGTTTTCGCTTGAAACTCGGAGGCTGCGCGGTCAACTAATCGAGGTTTTCAAGCTCTTACGAGGGTTCAACGATGTCGATTTTAGAAGTATGTTTAGTTTAAATGATAACCCAACTCGCAACAATGGTTGGAAGTTGGATTTGAAACGGTTTAGGACTAGTGTGTGTGGGAATTACGTTACGTATAAGATCTGTGACACATGGAACAGGTTACCTTCGGAAGTTGTGAACAGTTCCTCTGTGGATCAGTTCAAGAAAAGGTTAGACGAAATCTTGCACACTATTTGAGTGTGTAAAGACATTTAGGACCTCAGTCTGCGGAAATTTCTTTTCCTATAAAATAGTTAATATCTGGAACCAACTTCCCTCAGAGGTTGTTTCCAGTCAAAGTGTAAATCTGTTTAAAAATAGGCTAGACAAAGTACTGAACACACTCATAGTTTAAGATTAAAACCTCAGAAAACTCTGCAGGAGTTCGCTTGCTCGGTGTCTCTGTGAGCAAGCTAAATATAGAGCTATTTATATATTCTCCACTTTCCTGTAAAATTTCCTTGGCTACTTTTCCAGGGTCAAGGTATTTTCTTCAACCTTTTTCCGTACCTGCCTCTGGCAGGGAGGGAGCGGAGGGTGGGGAGAGAGCCTTCTACTTTACTATCCAGTTTTCTACTACTGCTAGGATAGTTGAAAGAAAAATAAACTTTTACAAAATTTTCCCTGGCTCCCGTTGCCATTGGTACCTCCTCGGTATGGGCCGCAAGGCCTTTTGAGGTACTTCTTTTCCTTGTAACTCCTTGTAACTCTCTCTCTCTCTCTCTCTCTCTCTCTCTCTCTCTCTCTCTCTCTCTCTCTCTCTCTCTCTCTCTAAACCCAAAAGCCAATTTTAAAAAGTTAAAAAAAAAACATTTAAAAAAACATTTAAAAACGTACTATGCTTTAAAATTATAAATTATAATATTTTGCCCAACTTTCAAACATGCAAATTATATATATATATATACACACACACACGAGTGGTGTTTGAAACTCAAAGGAGAGGAAAAGGAGGAAGAACTAGAACGATTGGCAAAAGTGGGCATAAAGAGGCAACTGCATTTTGAGCGTTCGATGTCAGACAAGATTTAGAGCAAAACGAGGTCTTTCCTTCGCGCAACTCGCTTGCACGTTGTACACGGACACGAGGTAATTAAGTGATCAGACAAGAGGCGCTTTCCTTTGGGAAATCATCGGCTAGGAACGGCGCTCTTCCCTCTTATTTACTGCAGAAGAGAGCCCGAAAGGCTTCATTGTAACGCAGGTGGAATTGCGTCAGGGAAGTCCCGAATCGGGATAAGCGAATTATCACTTTATTAACACCAAATTTCCGCTCTTAATTTTTAATCTTTTGCTGGCAATTTATGTACAGTTTCTCTTATTTGATTAAGTACATTTGTTGAGTGCAAAATGGGGTATTTACTCCGGGCGGAGAGGCACCAAACACAGTGCCTTGGCACTATCCATTCCATTCTGTTTAATTTATCGAAAACCCTAAAACTCAAATACCAAATACTTATATATATATATAACTGAGGAACATTTAAAATGCTGTTGCCGGTATGCGAATCCAATGCTTTAACCATTCATCCTTCCAGGATTACATGAATTATGTGTTCAAGCTCGACTCTGTTTTTTTTGTTTTTTTAACAGCGTTGTCCCTTATTTTTAACATTTTTTTTTTTTTAACAGAGTTGTCCCTTATTTTAGAAGAGCTTTCTCTCATTTTCTCTTATATTTTGTGAAGGCAACGGTAAAAAAAAAATTGTGTATATATATATATATATATATATATATATATATGTTGAAATAGAAGAATCAAGTACAGCAGCTCTACCGACAGAAAAACATGAAACAGAAAACGCCTACACAACCGAGAAGGAAAAAGAAAACACACTACAGGGAGGGGCGAAAGCAGCCTCAGAAAAAGAGGTACCCACGGCAGAAGAGGGAGATACGAAACACACCAAAGAAAACAACCCCATGAGTAGGGAAGAAGTGGTGGCGAAGCAGAAGAAGGAAATCGAATCACATAAGACACAGAGGGAATTTAAACGACGGGCCATATGCGAATATTATAAAATAGGTGCGTGCAAATATGGCTCAAACTGCATATACAATCACCCTACAAAATGCTTCTATATGATGAGGAATGGGAAGTGCAAGTACGGACCAAACTGCAACTTTTTTCACCCTCGTATGTGCAGACAGTCAATTACTGAGAAAAAATGCCTGAACATAGAGTGCCCACTTTTTCACATAAAGGGTACGCAAAGAAGAGAACGGGAAAGAACAGGTCCTATTCGACATAGAAGAAATAGCGAGAGTAATGAAACATATTTTTTAGAAGAAATGAGAATAATAAAAGCTCAGCTTGCCCTTCTAACAAGGAGAGACAGAACGCCGCAAACATATGCACCACAACATTACGCACATCACCCCCCTATTCAACACCACCCCACCAATAATACAACAACAACAGTGGTATCACGGGCCGCAACCCCAATACTCCCAAATGCAGCGGCCCAACCAATAACACCAAACAGGAACCGACATCGACCAGGAAACGACCATCATTTAAGGAAATCGAACACGAAGATTAGAAGAAACCCGGTAAATGTATTATACACAAATATACAAGGCCTCTATACGGACCATGCAGACTGCAAATTACAATACTTGCAAAATTTAGCTACGGAAACCAGCATAGATATCATAGGCCTAACGGAAACACACTTACATAAGTGCGAAAAAGGCTGTGAAAACTGCATCGAGAATACTGAAATAGCATTGCTGGACTACAACATATACAGAGCAGATAGAGTGGCTAGACGAGGAGGAGGGTGTTGTATCTACGTGAAAAACACTTACACATGTGAAGTGAGGGTAAAGAAATCAAACAGCACAGTTGAAGTTATTATATTAGAAGTAAAAGAACTGAACCTAACCATTATGAACATCTACAGACCACCAAACACCACAAAAAGTGAATTCCAATTTGCTACAAATGAAATAGAAAACATATTAAAATTACTTGAAACTCCAGCAACAAATATTCTAATTTTCGGAGATTTTAATATTCCATTCATATCATGGAAGAAAAATGACGAAGTTATATATGTTGAGAAGTTTCATGGCAACATTACTAAAGATGACAGAACCCAAGCAACAATGCTATTAGATATTATGGAACATTACGCCCTTACCCAGGAAATCTGTGAAGCCACGAGAAAGGAGAACGTTTTGGATTTAATGTGGACAAATAACAACGAGATAATAATAAATAAAAAAGTAACGCGCACAAAGTTCTCCGACCATAACCTCATCGATATACAATTGAAGTTAGCACCCAGAGGTCCGAAAACGCATCCAGAGAGGCAGATGGAATATTTGAAGGCTTAAACATAAATTCAAAGAAAGTAAATTGGGAAAACGTAAATAAAGATTTAAAGGAGCTAAATTGGGAATTGCTACTACACGAGAAGACTCCACAAGAAATACTATGTATAATAGAGACGGAAACCAAACCTATAATACTGAAACATATTCCAGAGAGACAGGAAAGAAAACGTAGCAAGCTCGAGAGGAAAATCAGGACTCTATTCAGGCAACGAAGACAAACCGTAAAACATCTCCACAGATGCAGAACTGATGCAAAGAGACTCAAACTAGAGAGGAAACTTGGCGAAATAGAAATGGACCTAAAGCAAACATTCATACATAAGACAAACGAGGAGGAAAACAAGGTAGCAGAAAGCATAAAAAATAACCCAAAATACTTCTACACTTTTGCGAAAAGGAAAATGCAGTGTAAAGAGAGTATTGGACCGTTGATAGACGGGGAGGCCGAATACACAAATGACCCGAAAGAAATAAGTGAACTGCTTAGGGAACAATTTAAATCTGTGTTTAGCACCCCTAAGTCCGAGATGGAAGTGGAAAACCCAGACGAGTTTTTCGACATTGAAACAGATCAACCAAGAACAAATCCCGGCACAAACCTATTAATGGACTTCGAGTTCACGGAAGGAGATGTAATTACGGCCTTATCACAGATGCGAGACAATTCAGCGCCAGGGCCAGACACATGGAGTGCCACATTTCTGAAGAAATGCAAAGAGAGTATTGCAAAACCGCTATACTTACTATGGAGGAAATCACTCGACACAGGACAAATTCCACTCCCCTTAAAGAACGCTAATATTGCCCCCCTATTTAAAGGTGGTAACAGAGCAATGCCCAAAAATTATCGGCCAGTGGCTCTCACCTCACACCTTATAAAGTGTTTTGAACGCATAATTAGAGCCAAAATTACCTACTACCTACAAGAAAAAGACTTATACAACCCAAATCAACATGGCTTCAGGGCGGGTAGATCATGCCTGTCACAGCTACTAGACCACCAGGAGAAAATATTAGGAACATTGTGTCGAGGACAAAACATTGATGTAATATATGATTTTGCTAAAGCCTTCGATAAATGTGACCATGGAATCATAGCACACAAACTTAAGGATACAGGAATTACTGGAAACCTAGGAAGGTGGATATTTAATTTCTTGACGCAAAGAACGCAAAGAGTGGTGGTAAACGGAGTTAAATCGGAAGTCTCGGAAGTCGTGAGCTCTGTCCCACAAGGGACAGTATTAGCTCCCTTGCTGTTCATAATAATGATTGCAGATATTGATGCAGATATTAAGGACAGTATTGTATCATGCTTCGCAGATGACACGAAGATATGTAAGGAAATATTGAACGAAGATGACATAAGAAAACTACAAAACGACATTGAAACATTATTCCAGTGGGCAGAAGACAACAATATGAAGTTCAACGAAGAAAAATTCCAACTTCTAAGATATGGTAATAATAAAGAGCTACAGAAAAAAGGGTACAAAACTCCGCAAGCCAAACAGATAACACCAAATCCACAAGTCAGGGATCTTGGAGTAATAATGTCGTCGGATGCAGAATTCAGAGAGCACTATAAAATCAAAATCACAACGGCTAGAAAAATAATGGGAATCATCTGGAGGAGCTTCCGCAGCAGAAAAGCAAACATCATGCTCAAATTATGGAAGAGTCTAGTCCTACCAATAATTGAGTATTGCTCAGTACTCACAAGCCCACACAGAAAAAGAGACATTGCGAGCATTGAAGCTATACAAAGGACTTTTACGTCTAAGATAGAGGAAACGGAAGGTGAAGACTACTGGTCTCGACTACAATCCCTGGAACTCTACTCTCTTGAAAGAAGGCGAGAGCGGTACACAATAATATACATATGGAACATACTTGAGGGCTCTGTCCCTAACCTCAGAAATGAAATAGAAACAAACTGGAATGAGAGAAGAGGCAGATTTTGTACGGTCCCAGCTGCGGTGGGACAAGGAGCCATGAAAACGAGGATGAAAATACCCTCAGAATACGGGGCCCAAAGCTTTTCAATGTCCTTCCAAAAGAAGTGAGGAATCTCCAGCACACCAACCTGAATAACTTCAAGAACCAGCTGGACAGATTCTTGTGCAAAGTCCCTGACCAGCCATGCGTGGCTGGCTACGAGGGCAGGAGGCGATCAGAGAGCAATTCCCTCCTTCACCAAGTCCCGCAAATGAGGCGGGATGCTGCAGAGGGGTCGACGCAGGTCAATCCTGAACCGTCGTTCAAACTCAACTCAACAAAACAAAACATATACACAGGGTGTCCCATAAGTCCAGCATCATAGGAAAAAAAAAAAAAAAGGCAAAACAAAAGCTTTTATTTACAGAACGTGCTCAATATGTCCACCATTGTTTTCAATACACAAATTCAGACGTGATACCCAGTCAGCAAGCACACGGTGAATGATGTTAGGAGTAATGGTGTTACATGCCCCAATAATGCGCTGCCGCAAATGTTCAACACTCCTAATTTTCTCTGCGTATACCAGCGCTTTCAAGTGGCCCCAGAGATAAAAATCTAGTGGCGTGAGATCCGGGCTTCTAGCTGGCCATTCCACAGGCCCTCGATGTCCTATCCAATGACCAGGGAATTGTTGGTACAGGTATTCCCTTACTTGTGTGCTGTAATGTGCAGGAGCGGCGCTTGCTGGAACCATGTTGGGAAATTTCCTTCTTCGTTCAAGACACTGGGAAATGCTTCTTCCTTGAGCATACGTAGGTAGGTGCCTCCAGTGACATGTTCATCGAAAAAGAGGGGGCCTATGATGCGATCCTTCCAAATGCCACACCATACCATCACCCGAGATGTACCTTGTTCCTTTGAAGAGGTATACCAGTGAGGGTTGTTTTGAGACCAGTAGTGGGTGTTCTGTCGATTTACCTCACCATTTCCATAAAAAACAGCCTCGTCACTGAACAGAATGGTGGACGGGAAATTGGCATCCCGAGCATATTGTTCCGTAACCCATTCACAAAATTCCATCCCGGTCGAGATCATCTTCGCTTAATTTCTGTAGGATCTGAAGTTTATATGGATGCCATTTGTGAGCCTGAAGAATGCGATAGATGCTACTTTTCGACACTCCTGTCTCGGCGGACAATCGCCGAAGAGACTTATTGGGACTTCTGTTAAAATGAGCCAGGATAGCAGTCGCTGTATCATCGTCAGTGGACCTCCTTGAAGGTCCACTGTGTGGTTTATCTTCTATGGATCCTGTTTCCTTAAACTTTGCAACAAGTCTGCTAACACAACTCTGTGTTATTGGCTCGCGGTCTGGATGCAGTCTTAAATTCAGCAGCGGCCTCTCTTTGACTCCGATTTCGTATGAGTAGAATTATCTGGATTCGTTCTTCCTTGCTCACAGACATTATGGCCTGTAGAAAGAGAAAAATATGAATTATGGTTTGTAGAAATAGAAAAATATGAATTTCTCCTATGATGCTGGACTTATGGGACACCCTGTATGTATAAATTGTATGTGTATATATATATATATATATATATATATATGGGATGAATTTCACAATTAGACACATGAAATGAATGAATGATGCAAACCCATACAGAAAAAGAAAAATGATTCCAAGGTCTTTCGTGTATTCAGAAGTACACCTCGTCAGGGAATGAAGGGTAGAGGCAAGATGACCAACAATATATACAACGGGACAGAAAAACAAAAAAGATTAACGCGAGATTAACAAGAGTTGATTTGAGGCAAAAGGTATTTTAACAGGATATTGTCAATTTTATACATTCCCGAACTGTTATTGAAATTATTTTTAAAATGGATAAATCCACATTCTAGAATATTCCTTTCGATTATATCTGTGTTTTTAAAGAGAGCTTTAGAACTATCCCACTTAATACTATGATTACATCTATACATATGGTTAAACAATGCATTAGAATTATTTGCTGTTCTACACGCATATTTATGCTGTTTTACCTTAATCTCTAACGTTTTACTCGTTTGGCCTATATATACTAAGTCACGGGTAAAATTCTTGTTAATCTTGTGTCAATCTTTTTGTTTTTCTGTCCTGTTGTATATATTTTTTGGTCATCTTGCCTCCACCCTTCATTCCCTGACGAAGTGTACTTCTGAATACACGAAAGGCCTTGGAATAATTTTTCTTTTTCCTTGTGGGTTTGCATCATATATATATATATATATATATATATATTTAACCTTTGGTTACCTTTGGCTAGCTTCCGCCCGAATTGTTCATTCTGACGAAGCAAGCTTTTCACGCCACCTTAGACCTACAGTTTAACGTGGAATCCGAACCACGCTCCATCAGCAGCCCAGCGTCTTAACCACTAGGCCACCTAGGATACCCATTTATCTACCAACCACTTTCTTTATTGTGTGGAAGGATGAACAGCTGGGTTTTGCTGCGCGCCGGCTGCCGTCGGGTCTCGAACCCGGGGCCGATGGATTCGTAGTCAGCGACGCTAACCACTACACCATATATATACACCTTTCAACCTTTCAAATGTTCCGTGCGATGATACCTCATTTCACAAAGGTCAAGCTTGTCGCCCATCCTCTCGAGATGGCCTGGTGAAGTAGTGAGTTGGTTTCTTGTACTCTCCACCTCAAAGTAACATCCTTTGTCGATGACACAAAGCTCAGTAGAAAAATAAGAAACCCAAAAGATATAGGATCTCTACAAACCGACATGAACAGGATCTACAAGTGGACGGAAGACAAATATGAAGTTTAACACAGAAATTTCAGCTATTGTTTTATATATATATATATATATATATATATATATATAGAGAGAGAGAGAGAGAGAGAGAGAGAGAGAGAGAGAGTGTTGTATATAGTATTATTTTAAGTGCATGCCCGCGAAAGGAAAGGCAAGAGGTGGTAAAAGGACCCCCCTAAGAGGGGGTTGGGTCAACGAGTGTCCCCCCAACCCCGATCCCTCTTCAGAAATTCATAACACGAATCCTCGCCATATTTTGGTCGTGAGCTCAATTTTTCAAAAAGTAAAACGGAGTGCCATTTTTGAAAGTGCCAAATTTCTCCCGTCGATTTCTTGACGTCCATCAAAAGGGCTGCTAAAAGTTGGCCCTCTCTCCCGAGTGATTAATGGAAGAGACATCAATTAGGGTGTCAACCCCTTATTACGCACAGCCAGACAACCCCCCACCTCCCGAAACCCAGCTCCGCCCCTATATACCACCACCAACTTAGAAAGGTTTTTACCGTCCCTTTTCCCCCCGAAGGGCGCATTTCTGTAAAGCACTTTAAGGTAAAAAGGTGACAAGTTAATATAAAATTGATTCGTAGACTTAAATCAATTATATGAACAGTGTTTTTTAACTTATTTGTGGAATGAAAGTTAAAGCGTTCATCTTTCCGTAGATTGGATCGGACGGTGCCAAGTGCCTGCATGCGCCCATTCGACGTATACTTGACTCTCCAATTTCATTAAAAGTTTCAACATGATTTCTGTTCCCCTCTCGGTAGAAAAATTACTCTTATTGAAGGATCTTTGACTTTATATTTTGCCACGGTCGCTCTTAAGACTTTGTGGAAAAGTTTTGAGGAAAGATCAATTTGTTTACCGTACAAGATTGGTTTTAGGGAAAGAAGAACGCGCGTTTAATAGGCGTTGTATCGTTTCACTTTGCCGGCGCTCGTGGCTCAGTGAGTAACACCATTTTCCTATAAGCGAAGTAAACATACTAAGATCGGGGGTTCGACTCCGGATGATAGTGGTTAATAGTAATCCAGGAATTAGCGCAATGGTCCGCGTTCGTTTTGGCTCGAGCGCCGTGCCAACTTCTGGCCCAAGGTTCTCACTGATGAATTATCATGTCACTTTACGTCCCCCTCCTCGTATTTTGACGGATATTTTATCGTTATAAACATTCCTACACATAAAAAACATTTCTATCCCACCAAAAAAAGTTACCATTTTAAAGTTCTGTATTTTTATTTCAAATTATTTCAAGAGTTACACGAATGAAAGTCACAATATATCGTTTAAAATGAGACGAAGTTATTCATGTGATAATTAATCAACGCAGTTATTTCTAAATCAAGTATTCCAAATTAGCTCCACGAAGAATACAACATTTACGAATATGTCTCCCACAATTAAAATAATATCTTGAGCTTGATTAATGTTTATGTCTCGGATTTTGAAGATATACCATACCTGAAAATGTTAAATTAAGAGTTAAATTAACTTAAAAGTAAATGACTTTTTAATCAACTTATAATTGTCTTCACTGAGAAAAATTAATATAATGGATGTAATACAGTAATGTTTGTTGAATGTTTGTTGTTGTTTAACCCCCACTTCGAAACGGCAAGGTCTGCGACGGAGGGGATCTATACGGCTTTACGTGGGATTCGACCAACGGTTCGCTATATCATCTGAACGAGGAGGATGGTTATCCATCCAACTAATGAACAGATCCAACGTCGCTTAACCTCACTGATCGAATGGAAAGCGATGTTGCAACGTGGCCACGAGTACCCTATTTTACAACGAAACCAAATTTCTTATTATAAACCTTGAAATTTGTAATCTTTCACGCAAAACTTAATTAGTTCAACTAGTTTGTTCCAATCAACGGGAAATGTTAACTAAGAGAGTTTTTCTTCAAGGAATGGTAATACATCATAAACATCACGAAATTTAGTTAACAGAGAATAAACATCAGAGTTAATCAACTTCAAACTGGAATAGTTACATTAATTTATTAATTAACTCCAAGCTGTTAACAATGCGAGATTTCGATGTTGTGCACCCCCGGAAGATACCTTTTCTCTCTGGGATTATATTGTGGGATTTTATATATATAACAGAGCAAAGCTGGGCACTTGCGTTTTTTTTTGCGGTACTGCGGTACTGCGGTACTACCGCACTACCAAACCGGTACCGCATAACGCAGTACCGCAAAGGATCGCTGAAGTACAGGCTGTCTTTCAGCGATCCTTTTGCGGTACTGCGTTATGCGGTACCGGTTTGGTAGTGCGGTAGTACCGCAGTACCGCAAAAAAAAACGCAAGTGCCCAGCTCTGATACAGAGTGTCCCATAATCCGGTCTCATAAGAAAATTGTTTTAAATTAAACTTACAAAAATAATACATAAGAACTTAAACAAATGTTCAGATTGATCTCTTGTTCTGGGACCTTTTTTTTTGTTGCAGGTAGAATAACAGCAATGGTTAATATGGAAGCGAGTTACACTCCTGAGGAAAAGGCCTCCGGAGGTTAATGTAGCGTCGATAAAAATTTTCTGTCAACAAAATGTGAATAATTTCACCTTGAATGCAAAATAATACGAATTTATTTTGTATTTAAAACTGGGGATGAAATTGCCTCTTTTATATTGAGGAGAATCGATGGTGGCACTTGATTCAACTCTTCACATCACTTACGACAATCAAAACTCTCTTCTCGATCAAGGTGATGATCTTTTGGTGTTGTTTAAGCTCCTTCATAACGGCAAACGTCACGTGACGGAGGGACCTAAACTCTTAAGTGGAATCTGAACCATCTACGGTCTTTACATCATTTGGACGAAGAGGACGGTCCCCGATCCAACTACTACCCAGACCTAATGTCGTTTAACGTCGCTGATCTTACGGGAAGCAGTGTTACGACATAGTCGCAACGTAGTCCTCTTCTCGATCAATCCCTCATAAAATCAGCGGCATCAACATTACAGTTGATAAAATAATTAACCTCTTCTCGATCAATCTCTCATAAAATCAGCGGCATCAACATTACAGTTGATAAAATAATTAACCTCTTCTTGATCAATCTCTCATAAAATCAGCGGCATCAACATTACAGTTGATAAACTAATTAATTGATCAAAACTAGAATTTTCTCCCTTTTAATAAGAACGACCAGAAAACGACGCAGTGTTTCACTTTGTTGTTGAATTACCACAATATGTAATAACGAAACTGAAAAATATTTCGGTTAAATTCATTCAAACAAATTAGGTTCTGAATTGGATATTTCGTTTTGCCATTAACTATTTAACTTTGTCGAATGTCATACTTGTATTCAACAGGTGTATAAAACGTCTTTTTCCACTTGCCATTAAAACGTCTCGACTGCGCACTGCATCACTCGCACGCAGATTCTTTCAAATGCAGCAACCTCTTTTAAGGATATTCCGAAGATACTGTCTAACAAAGATCATAAGGCCTATTCTAGGCCATTTCAAGAAAAAAGAAGAAAAAGGAGAGAGAGAGAGAGAGAGAGAGAGAGAGAGAGAGAGAGAGAAGAGAGAGAGAGAGTCTCATACCATGTTTACACTATTCTCCTTCATAGGTATACAAAAGTTTGAAGGTCTTATTTCTTTCCATCGTTCGTTTTTTATTGAGAGAATCGCACCATCATTTCATCAACTACAAAATGTTGTCAAACGAAAAAATTTGCTTCTTCCACGATTTCGTATTTTTTACTTCATCCTAGCGCAAAGCTTCACCCCAGCATACACATTGTCGAAATTCTTTGGAAAGTGATGTTGAAACATTGATTTAATCTTCTCATAAATCGATGTCACTGCGTTCATGCGACAATTCACCTCATATACCATATTTAAGATCACGGAATTTGACTGTTACCTTCAAAGGTTTTTGTACAATTCTTAAAACGAGCGTGTTCATGAAGTCTTACGTGGTTTGTTCTATCGCCTGCGTGTGTATGATAATGAGAATGAGTTCCATATTCATCCGCGCCACTTTTACAGACCCGGCCAGCATACCTCGATTCTTTTTTAAAATTTTTGGTTATGTTTCGACTGAATGTGGGCAATCTTAATGAACTTCGTTTGATCTCGTATGACACGTTAGACTGTGTGTGTGTGTGTGACCTTTAGCTTTCCTGTACTCCCTTCTACTCTCCTCATCTCCCGATCCATTCTTCTTTAAGTCCTTTTGGGTACTTTAACTGCTTTTAACTTTCATTGTCACACCAAACTTGTTGTAAAGTCATTCGCGGGAGTTGGTGATTACTTCATCTTTCACCTTCAATCCAAACCTGCATTGATTAACTTTCGTCTGCACTATAGGTACTTCTCACACAAAATCCCATATAATCTTGAGCATAGTTTCCCTCACGAAGGACACATTTCATTCCCCTTTTCTACTCGTTTGCCCTCTTACAAACACAATATCTGAACTTAAGAACTCTCCAGCTGTATTGTACCTAGTTATACCTATATCTATATTTATCTATCCCTTATATATAATATATATATATATATATTAGGGTAGTTCTTATTTTTCGAAATTGCAAATTTCACCGTCTCACCCCCCTATATTCCATTTGACAAAAAAACAAAATATGCAAAATCTCAAGTAATTATAACTATTCTTATTGGTGCCGCACAAGGACTCAAATTTAGTTAATTATTGAAACATAAATATATGAATTTTTTATTAGCGTTCCACTATAAGGGCAAATAACAACAGTTAAAGAACAGCATAAACTAAAATAGATATTGACTACTGATTAATTAGAAACTGAATTGAACTAAACATTTTAGGACTGAAAGCATAGTAGATTTGGCCTAGTAGGGATGGCTGCTTATGAGGCACCCTTAAATATTAATTGATTTTAATAAAACTTCTTTGGTACACGTTTTATATTAATAGGAAAAAAAATGCGGGGGTAAAACCCCGAAATTTTATATATTTAATTTTTCCTATACATATAAGAACCGCCCAATCAACCAAAATTTGGGGGTCTCACCCCCGCATTTATTTCCTATTAATATAAAATGTGCACCAAAAATGTTTTATTAAAATCAATTAATATTTAAGGGTGCCTCATAAGCAACCATCCCTACTAGGCCAAATCTACTCTGCTTTTTCACTCTTAAAATGTTTAGTTCAATTCAGTTTCTAATTAATCAGTAGTCAATGTCTATTTTAGTTTATGCTCTTCTTTAACTGCTGTTATTTGCCCTTATAATGGAACGCTAATAAAAAATTCGTATATTTATGTTTCAATAATTAACTAAATTTGAGTCCTTGTGAGGCACCAATAAGAATAGTTATAATTACTTGAGATTTTGCATATTTTGTTTTTTTGTCAAATGGAATATATTGAGGGGGTGAGACGGTGAAATTTGCAATTTCGAAAAATAAGAACCACCCTTATATATACCTTATGAACCTTATGTTGTTTCGTGCGTTGGTCTCTCTTCACACGGAGGTCAAGCTGGTGGCCCCACCTCTACAGATTATATATATATATATAATATATATATATATAACGGGTGATCCAGATAAATGGGACCCATAAAAAAAAGCCAAATATTCTTAATATTTAATTCCTTTCATAAAAACTATATACCATTCGAAAGAGTAGAGTTACAAGTTTATTATGAAATATTTATTTTTTAAAAATGACTCCTTTCAAATGTGCTCCATTAGTTGCCAAGCATTCTAGTGTTCTCGCTTGTAAGTTCTGCATCACTTTTGCAAGAGTGTGCGGTGGTATGGGCTGTATCTCATTTGTGATGGCGGCCTTCAATTCTTGCAAGGTCGTTGGGTTATTTCCGTAGACCCTACTCTTTAAATATCCCCAGAGATAATAATCTAAGGGAGAAAAATCCGGAGACCTTGCGGGCCATTCAACGTCTCCAAATCTTGAGATTAACTCGCCTGGAAACGTTTGACGCAAAACTGCCATGCAGTTCCTCGTGGTATGGCAGGTAGCTCCGTCTTGTTGGAACCAGTGGTTTTCTAGACAAAGATCTCTTAATTTAGGAATAAGGAAATCGGTCAACATTTTTTCGTAGCGATCACCATTTACAGTGACCGTGTTTCCGGTGGAATCCTCGAAAAAGTACGGCCCTATGATCTGAGATGCAGTAAGACCACACCAAACAGTTACACGCTGACTATGCAACGGGACTTCGGTAATATTCAATGGATTTTCTGTTGCCCAGAAACGACAATTTTGTTTGTTTACAGTTCCATTCAAGTGAAAATGGGCTTCGTCTGACATAATCAAAGTTGCTAGAAAATTGGTGGTGTTATTTACCTTCTGTTGGATCCATTGACAGAATTGTCGTCTTCGTGCGAAATCTCCATCGTTTAGTTGTTGCACTGTTTGAATTTTATATGGAAAGAGCATTAAATTTTGCTTGAATATACGGTGTGTTGTTCCATATCCAACTCCTAACAGTTGAGAAGCACGTCTGATGCTTATGTTAGGATTATCCTGTACAATTTCATGAGTTCTGTTAATGATCTCGTCTATCCTTGCTGTGCGCACTCTTCCAGTTGGTTTTCTTTTTCCAATGCTGCCAGTTAGGGAAAAATTTCTGACACACCGACGGATTACTTTCTTAGAAGGTGATTTTGACATCTGAAAATTTGTCTTGAAAGATCTTTGAGCTGAAACTACACTTCTTCCATGCTCATAATATTGCTCAGTTATGAAACGCAGCTGTTCCACAGTCCATGCAGTCATCTTGAAGGGTTAGTTTTAACTAACACTTTTATTTTGTTTTGTATCTTATCTTGTCTTGTATTGTCAAAACCTATACAATCCTGTACAAACTTGTAACTATCCTCTTTCGAATGATGCGTATGATTTTATAAAAGGACTTATACTTTAAGAGTTACAGGGGTTTCTTTTGGGTCCCATTTCTCTGGATCACCCTTTATATATATATTAGGGTGCTCCAGAACATGGGGTGAAATTGTAGAATTGCAATATCAAGTTTGCGGTTTTGCCCCACTTTATTTTAGAACTATTCACACCAAAAATGGAACAGATACGAGTACGTTTAAGGGTGGCGCAAGTGGGAAAAACTTTTCGCCCCATACTACTAAACTCTTATATATTTGTATAGTCTTATAACATATTGTTGACTCTTTCTTTCGACATCGTGCACAAAACTGACATTTTGTTTTGCCTTTTTCAGATTCTGAGCGAAGCATAATGGTAAAAAGTACTTGGAGTTCTACAGAATATTACTTGGTGGGGGATCCCACGGAGAGTTTAGCGTGTTCACGACTTTCTTCAAAGAAACAAGTTCTTCTGAACTACTTGTTTCATTACATCGAGAAGCTGACAATTGGCAAAAGTTGCCGCCTCACTATCAAGACGGTTCTTACTATTGGGAGAAAGCCTGAATTCCAACCACAACCAAGGAATATGCGGTTGTCAAGCTGAAGAAGTTGGCGGCAGATTACAAAGGGTTGAAGAGGAGCCTTAAAAAAAAACGAGAGAGTTATCGAATAAAAGAAGAGTTATTTAAGGGAGACCTGGCAGATCTGTTTGATATCGCTCACAAGGACGCCTTCAGTATGATGACCAACGAAGAGGATAAGCTGTTCCTGATTTCGCAGCGGGAGGACTTGCGAAGCTCGAGCTTTGGTTCAGCAAATAAGATTCTGGCGGGAAGGGAATCTCGTAAAAGAAAAGCAGAGGAGCGTAAGATAAGTTTGGCAAAGAAGGCAATGGAAGAGGCCCAGAAGACAAAAGAAGTAGTGAATCCAGAAGCTCTGAATGCGAGCAGCTCGTCATCATCTGTTGAATATAGTGATGATGACGAGTTCCGTCCGTCTTCTACTTTAGCGTCACGCTCTCAACCAAAACAACCGAAAACAATGATTCTTACTGCTGAAGTTACGGCATCGTTGGCCCGAATAAACGGTACCGATAGACAGGCAACGTTCGTTCTTGGAGCAGCAGCAAAGGCAATGGGACATAACTTACAGGAGCTGTCCTTGTCTCGGAGTACAGTCCATCGGACCCGAATGAGACATCGAGAGGAAGTGGCTGAATAAGACAAAGCCCAGTTCAATTCAGACATCCCGCTTCTTCTCCATTGGGATGGGAAATTAATCCCAGATATTGCCACAGATAAAGAAAAAGTCGACCGGATTGCTATCCTCGTTGCAGGATCAAACATCGAAAAATTCCTCGGAGTTCTACGGATTGCACAAGGCACTGGATGGGACCAAGCAAACGCTTGTCTGAAAACCTTGGAGGAATGGAGTCTCAAGGGCTAAGTGCAAGGCTTAGCTTTTGACACCACAGCTTCCAACACTGGTTTAAAGCATGAGGCCTGTACTCTCATTGAGAATGGAATTGCTACCGATGGAAGGAAGTTGATTTGGGTGGCATGTCGTCACCACATCGTTGAGGTTATTTTCACAGACGTATTCACCAAGGTCCAGCGAATGGTCCCGATGTTGAATTATTTAAAAGATTTCGAACCCATTGGCCTCGTCTGAACACGGCTATGTTTGCTACTGGAGAGGAGGATGAGAAGGTGCTGACCCTTTTCAACGGCGAATTGAAAGATCTTCGAAAGAAATGATCGCTTACCTACAAGAAACTCTTCTCTCTAATTCTCAACCAAGAGGGGACTACACTGAATTGCTTCACTTGTGCCTCATCTTCCTAGGGGAGCAGCTTCTCAAGCCGGAACTGTGGCGTTCAGAACACCGGGCGTCTTCCACCATGCGCGGTGGATGGCCAAGGCCATTTACGCGTTAAAGATTTTTTTCACGCTGTAAGATGGCACTCACAAGTGGAGAAGTACACGGAATTACCTAGCTGAGTCTCTTTGTGTCCTTTATATATGCCAAGTTTTGGAACGAAGCTCCTCTGACTGTTAGAGCCCCGATGAATACCTGACGCTTATGTCACAGCTAATGATGCACTCGCACCGTGATTTAACAAATGTATCACTCAATGCATTGAAGAGACATTTATGGTATGTCTCGGAGGACCTGATACGGCTGCGTTTCTTCGATCCATGAGTGAGTAATGACATCAAGCTTACCATGGTCGGGAACCTGTCACTCCCTGCACAAGCCAAAGGTCTGCGCGTGTGGAAGAAAAGAATCTTGTTGTTAAACGCACCCTTGAGTCGTTCGTCACGGGATGATCAAAGAATGTTTTCAACCTTCTTTTGAAAGACGGCACGGGAACAGCGGAGACCTTCCTTTCAAAGGATCCGGGTGTTTGGTCGTTGGACCCTGTTTTATTGGAATGCAAAGGGCGTGCTGTGGTGTCAATGACTGTGCGGAGAGAGGCAGTGTTCTGATCCAAGATTTCAATTCAAGCATCACAAAGCGAAGAACAAAAACAATTTCTTTTCCAGACAGTTAACCTCCACCTCCTCCTACACCCTCAAAGGCAAATATAAAAGAGCACAGCGGCCAGGACCAATAATTAATCAAGCACTGCATTACTAAAAACTTGTGACTACTGGTGGCTCTGTGTTATGTTTTTTGTAACTTCTGTTGTTGTTTCTAAATGGTATCTGCACAATTCTGTAGTGTAATGTTTCAGTTTTATCATTATAAATTTTCAATAACCTCGGTTTTCCCTTTCCGTATGTTTTAAGGATATGGTTACAAAATATCTAACATATCCTCCCGATTTGCGTCTGGTTATCAGTTGAGCTCTGTAAGTGATATACTTGCGCCACCCTTTAATGACTTGGGATTCGTAACAAATCTGGTGTTTACCTTCCTTAGGACATGTGTAATACTGGCCCATAAAAAAAAGCCAAATATTCTTAATATTTAATTCCTTTCATAAAAACTATATATCATTCGAAAGAGTAGAGTTACAAGTTTATTATGAAGTATTTATTTTTTAAAAATGACTCCTTTCAAATGTGCTCCATTAGTTGCCAAGCATTCCAGTGTTCTCGCTCGTAAGTTCTGCATCACTTTTGCAAGAGTGTGCGGTGGTATGGCCTGTATCTCATTTGTGATGGCGGCCTTCAATTCTTGCAAGGTCGTTGGGTTATTTCTGTAGACCCTACTCTTTAAATATCCCCAGAGATAATAATCTAAGGGAGAAAAATCCGGAGACCTTGAGGGCCATTCAACGTCTCCAAATCTTGAGATTAACTCGCCTGGAAACGTTTGACGCAAAACTGCCATGCAGTTCCTCGTGGTATGGCAGGTAGCTCCGTCTTGTTGGAACCAGTGGTTTTCTAGACAAAGATCTCTTAATTTAGGAATAAGGAAATCGGTCAACATTTTTTCGTAGCGATCACCATTTACAGTGACCGTGTTTCCGGTGGAATCCTCGAAAAAGTACGGCCCTATGATCTGAGATGCAGTAAGACCACACCAAACAGTTACACGCTGACTATGCAACGGGACTTCGGTAATATTCAATGGATTTTCTGTTGCCCAGAAACGACAATTTTGTTTGTTTACAGTTCCATTCAATTGAAAATGGGCTTCGTCTGACATAATCAAAGTTGCTAGAAAATTGGTGGTGTCATTTACCTTCTGTTGGATCCATTGACAGAATTGTCGTCTTCGTGCGAAATCTCCATCGTTTAGTTGTTGCACTGTTTGAATTTTATATGGAAAGCATTAAATTTTGCTTGAATATACGGTGTGTTGTTCCATATCCAACTCCTAACAGCTGAGAAGCACGTCTGATGCTTATGTTAGGATTATCCTGTACAATTTCATGAGTTCTGTTAATGATCTCGTCTATCCTTGCTGTGCGCACTCTTCCAGTTGGTTTTCTTTTTCCAATGCTGCCAGTTAGGGAAAAATTTCTGACACCCGACGGATTACTTTCTTAGAAGGTGATTTTGACATCTGAAAATTTGTCTTGAAAGATCTTTGAGCTGAAACTACTTCTTCCATGCTCATAATATTGCTGTTATGAAACGCAGCTGTTCCACAGTCCATGCAGTCATCTTGAAGGGTTAGTTTTAACTAACACTTTTATTTTGTTTTGTATCTTATCTTGTCTTGTATTGTCAAAACCTATACAATCCTGTACAAACTTGTAACTATCCTCTTTCGAATGATGCGTATGATTTTATAAAAGGACTTATACTTTAAGAGTTACAGGGGTTTCTTTTGGGTCCCATTTCTCTGGATCACCCTTTATATAAGCACACCGGACAAAAAATTAGTCACCCCTAATAGCACCGATAGTAGGAAGTTCAAGGTCACACAGAGGGCGCTGATGTAGCATTGGTAAGTGACAAGTAGCGGTGACGTAGCACACAGGATCAGATCTGTTTCGTGAGGTGGTGAAGAACAAAGTGTGTGTTGGATATAGTCTGCAAAATGGGTCGTGAGGCAGACGTTACTCAGTGGCAAAAAGGAGCCATCGTGTTTGGCAGAGCCCACGGACACAAAATGTCTGAAGTAGCCCAATTTGTTGGTGTGTCAACGCGTACTGTCCAGCGAGTTTACAAAGAGTGGTGTAGTTCGCAATCAACTGAAAATCGACGGCGTAACTGTGGCCGGAAAACAATTCTCGACAATAGTGACCGCCGCCATGTTTCTCGTCTAGTAACTGCAAATCGTTTTCAAACCAGAGAACAATTGCTCCAAGAAACCAATGAGGTTCTCCAGCGACCAATTTCCGAACGGACATTGCGACGAGAACTGCATGCGATGGACATCTGGAGCAGGGTACCACGGAAGAGGCCGCTGTTAACAGCAAGTCACAAATTGGCACGTTATAAATGGGCTCAGAGGCACAAAAACTGGACTGCGGCAGATTGGAAACGTGTAATTTGGTCCGATGAGTCCCGTTTTTGTTTGTTCTCCAATGATGGGAGGCGACGAGTACATCGCAGGTCCAATGAAGCCTTTAATCCTGAATGCGTCGAAGGTGTTGTTCAGGCTGGAAACAGAAAGTGAAGCGCAGGAATAGAAACCCACGGACTCTGGCGGAACTTCGGGACCGGCTGATGAACGAGTGGCAGCAAATCGATGTTCAGTACATGCACAACTCGTAGAGTCTCTGCCTCGCCGGATTCGTGCGGTTATCAAGGCCAGAGGCGCCGTCACACGTTATTAGGTACATTCTGAGAGGGGTGACTAATTTTTTGTCCGGTGTGCTTATATATATATATATATATATATCTATAGTGAGAAAAGGCCTGGAATAAAGGAGAAACTATTTCTGTACGTATCTGTGGTTTTTTTTTCCCTGTGAATAGAAAACTGAAGCGAAATGAAGTGGGTCGAAGGCCCCTCTCTCAATATCATTTCCGATGTCGAGCTGGAAGCATTTAAACATATTTGATGTTCAAAAGCCTTTGTGTTATCGTACCCTCCTCGCTTTAGAAAACATCTTTTCCCGGTCGCGGGGATGCACTTTTACCTGCAGTCAATTTCCTTTAGAGGTTCACCAAATAATCGATTTTGAGACATTTTTTTTTCTATCTCTTTTCTGACCTTGTGCAAGAAGATGGTAGTGATATACAGGGTGTCCGTAAATTGTTTACAAATTTTATTGAAACTAAATTAAATTTGTATATATATATATATCTTACCTTTCAAATGTTCCGTGCGACGATTCCTCATTTCACGTAGGTAATGCTTGTCGCCCCTCCCCTCGAGTTGGCCTGGTGAAGTAGAGAGTTGGTTTCTTGTACTCTCCACCTCGCATAGCCAGGTACGCCCGGCTCATCTGGCATTATTCTGAGCCAGGCGTCTAATCTTCTGTTGAAGATATCCACCGCAATACCACTCCTCGTATTCCTTAGTTCCTTGGGCAGGTGGTTAAACAGTCTTGGTCCTCTCACAACAAAACTATATATATATATATATATATATATATATATATATATATATACACAGTCATGTTTCGACTGAATGTGGGCAGTCTTAATGAACTTCGTTGATCTCGTATGACACGTTAGACTGTGTGTGTGACCTTTAGCTTTCCTGTACTCCCCTCACGTCTATATTTAATTCAAATGCACAAACTGAAACTCAAAGAAATAATAAAATATTGACAAGAGAGTAAATCATACCAGAACTTGAATGTTCCGTTCACACAACAAATTACAGAATAAAAATGGATATTACTGAAACAGTGATGTGGCGAATTGTATTAATTTTCAAACCAAACAAAAACATTAGGTGGTCAGTACTCTTAAACTAGCGGGAATTTTATCTACCTCACAGATTTTTGTTCATTTTCAACAAAGTCAATTTCTCGAAATTCGAATCAGACAGGCCTGATCCTTTAGGCTTAGGAAAAATTAGCGATTAGCAGTTAGCGACTGACTTTCTCTAAAAACGTAGTGCCGCTACATGTTTCACTAACAATTTTGAAAATTAACGGCACTAACAGTATCGCTAATAAAAAGTTAGCGGCGCTAATCCCAGCAATGTGTATGTATATATATGTATGTGTCACGTGTGAGAGAGAGAGAGTTACAAGGAGTTACAAGGAAGTACCTCGAAAGGTCTTGCGGCCCATACCGAGGAGGTACCAATGGCAACGGGTGCCAGGGAAAATTTTCTACACCCTCAAATAGTGTGCAAGATTTGGTCTAACCTTTTCTTGAAGCAATCCACAGAGGAACTGTTCACAACTTCTGAAGGTAATCTGTTCCACGTGTCACAAATCTTATACGTAAAGTAATTCCCACACACAGTAGTCCTAAACCGTTTCAAATCCAACTTCCAACCATTGTTGCGAGTTGGGTTATCATTTAAACTGAACATGCTTCTAAAATCGACATCGTTGAACCCGCGTAAGAGCTTGAAAACCTCGATCAGTTGACCGCGCAGCCTCCGAGTTTCCAGCGAAAACAAGTTCAGAGCGCGTAACCGTCGATTGTAGCCCATATGCCTAACGGAAGGGATTAACTTTGTGGCCCTCGCCTGCACTCGCTCCAGCCTCTCAATGTCTTTCCTGAGGGTGGGCGACCAGAACTGCACAGCATACTCCAGGAGAGAGAGAGAGAGAGAGAGAGAAGAGAGAGAGAGGAGAGAGAGAGAGAGAGCTGAAATGATTTTCTAAATTTAAATCGAATTTTGCGTGGATAAAAGAACTAATCCTCACTCCAACCTTAACTGAAGTTAGGTTAGGAAATAACCTAAAAACTAACTTAACTTGAAGGGAATGGATCGAATAAATGCGCTGCTGTTTCTCTGATGGGTAATCTTCATAACTTTTATCTTGTATTACTGTACTACTGCAGGTCTATATTACAATAGCAACAGAAGGTAATCTCCGTATAGCGAACAATAAGAAAAAATGGATATAATAACCAAATATGTGATTACCTATTTGCCTATTATATAATTATTAGAACAAGCACGACTAATTACATTATTACTACTTGCCTATTATTAGAACAACCACAAATAAAATACATAATGAAATAATTTCCCACCGATCCAAATGGTTGATCGAACCATGTTACGATTGCAATAACCATTTTAGTCTGTTACCGGAAACTTATTCATGGTCATTGGGATCACTATATCGCTAAATTAATCAATGGTTTGTTGTCAAATATTTAATTATGTATTTTGATCATTTCAACCAAATATTTTTCCTTTCTGTTGAGCGCTCACTCAAATGAAACCTAATTTTAGAACCTTTTTGACGATGAGTTCTAGGGGAAATTTTTCCTTCTTTTGGGTATGAAAGCTCCTTGTCAGATGATATAATAACTTCTTTTAATGATACACAACTTCTTTATATAGAAAAAATGGTCTTCAAAATTTCTTTTTGGAGTGATTTGATGCAAGAGAAGATAAGATTTCCATGTATAAAAGATTGTAGGAAGTCTTTGTTTTCTGTGCTGGACACCAGTACGGTATATTTTGCAGAGAGAGAGAGAGAGAGAGAGAGAGAGAGAGAGAGAGAGAGAGGAGAGAGAGAGAGAAAGAGAGAAACATTCCCCGTGTTTTACCGTCACTAAAAGACGATAACATAAACCGAAGTCTGTAAATAACTAAAAGCATGACTTTAAATAACTGTAAACAACAAAAAATACGAATCCATTTCCAAAAGATTATAATTAAGACTATTTTAATACAGTCATACTGTAATTACTATACAATCGTGGTTAAAAAGTTTTGCGTTAAACAAAGCTTTAATGAATTACATTTTTACTCTGAGTTCAATATTTAATGTGCCCTTTCTTGGCATCATTGACTGGTTAATAATGTTGGGCATGAACATGATAAGGATTTGACCTAATTGCAGGACAATTCCGACTGCTAAACTGTTTTTATAGTAAAACAAAGAAAGATCTTGGTGGAATCCTCGCTTCTTTTCAGACTTCACCTTCAGCAGTTTTTCACAGGCTTTCAATCGGAATGAGGTCAAAATGCCATTTCACATTTTAAATTTGCTTTTCAGAAACCATTCTTTCACACTTTTAGCTGTGTGGCAAGGACCACTATTCTGCTATAGAACCAGGAATATCTGTCCTCTTGCAATGTTCTTAGAGCATTTTGTTCGAGGTTAAGTTGACACGGGAATTCATGGTCGTACCTTTAAGCAAAACCAGATTTTTTCCATGTCCTGGGGGTGCAAAACAACCCCAAAGAATAACTTTTTGGGGGGGGGGGTCATGGTGTCAGTACAGTATTTGGGCACTAGTGAAGAAAGCGTTGACGTTTGCTTTCGCAATGATCGCATTATCAATTCACTGAGTCATTAGTCTTGGTCTGGTGGATCTTGGTTTTGGATTGTAATCTTTTTGATTTTAATCTTTTTGATTGTAATCTTTTTGATCTTACTGACTCAGATATGTAAAGTCGGGAGGGAAGCGACCTACTTCTCACTGTATAGCCTTATTTTATAAGCACTTTCACCTGGTCTCGATTCTCTGGGAAAGTTTCCAGTTTTCTGCCCAATTTTAGGGCCTATAAATTAAGAATTCATTTGGAATTATACACACGAGCGAAAGGAATAATTGTGAATTTACAACCTTTTCTCAGGCTAAATGAATAACGATATCAATAGAAACCTTATCGTTAATTGCTATTCCATTTGTCTCAATTGTAATAAATTTAAGAGAATATTTGGTTAAGATACTAATATTAAAAAAAATATACATAAAACATTTAAATCTTATTTCTTAACCATGGTAAATTAATACCAAGGATATAGTACACCAGGGTTGGCAAAAAACCACTTTTTAAAAAAAGACCAACCCACCCGGTTTTTTTCGTTTTTTTTTCACAAAAAACCTGTCAAAACTGGGTTTTTTCAAAATTGTATCATATAATAGTATAAAAGCAAATAATAATAAAATTATATGCTCTATAAATATTAATGATGGTTGATTTTCACTTACTATAATCGACAGAGAGTAATGCTACACTTTGCTCTTAGGTACACTTCTGTATGTCTAAAGAAAACTATTCTGTTGCTATAATATCAGAGTCGTACCTTATAATTTTCACAATAGCTTTGGTTTGATCCTTTTTTTTTCAAATTTGATTGTCAGTATTTTTTACAATACTTATGTCTATGAGGAAAGAGTTTTCTTATTTTGAATTTGTGCGGATGAATCACAGAAAGATTTGAATTAATTTTAGAGCATTAGCTTGTATTCTGTTTTAAGGTACATTTTAAAGCAGCCTACAATTACACCAAAGAACAATTATTTTGTAAAAAATGAGTGATTGAAGGGCTTAAAATGAACTAAAACTTCTTATTTTTGTTGTGCTAATGAAGCTAGATATATGGGTTATTATTAAAATAATATTATCTTTGGTAATGTATAATAGTTTTTTAAAACCAAGCAGAGTGCGGGAGATGAGGATCCATAATTCACTAAAGCCAGTTAATTTTCAGCAAACTGATACGTTCATTTCTTAAGTTTATATCCATTAAAACATTAAAATATTCCAATGCACAATGTATGAATACAAGAATTATTTTAATTTATTGGTAATTATTTATAAAATAACTAAATGTTTTATGTATGGTTAAGCTCAAATTAACCTGAATATTTGTGATTAAAAGCAATATTTGAAAAAAACCCAGTTAAGTGGGCAAAATAGCGGATTTTTCAAGTGGCCTTTTTTGAAGAAAAAAAACCAGGTGGGGAAAACCGGGTCACCCACTTTGGTGCCAACCCTGTAGTATACCGAGGTTATGAAATAAGAGTTAAAATAAAATGGTAGATAACACTTCTAACATTAAAACAATTACATTTTATATAGAATGAATATATAAGCTTTATATTTTATATAATTATTTTAAAACTGTTCATAATGAAATGCGGACTAATGCCTGAAACCTACCTTTTTCAAATCAGCCTTCAGCCCTAACTCTTAGTTTTCATCACTATGAAGTTAAAGAACTGTTCCTGCAATAAGTTACTTTTAATATTTGTTTTATTTCATGAGGAAAGATCCATTTTATACCAAGTGTCATTTTCTTACTTTAAAGCAAAATGAATGCAAAACTATGATCTCAAAGGACATATCCGCGTGTCAGGGTTAAAAAGCGCCACAGCTATGTGTATTAGGGTGGAGCGAAAAATACTTTTTTTCTAGTATGAAGTTCTAATAGTGATTAAAAGTTGCATTTAGTGGACGATATATACCTGCCAAATATGAGTTCCTTTGTTTAATATTTTCAGCTGCCACCAGGGTGCTAAATTTAACACAATTTTGGGTAAAATGAAAAAAATGCTTCTATTTTAGTTTTATCAAACTATTATAAATTTTATCTTAGAATTATCTAATAGTTTGATTAAGATTTTTAAATGATAAGAATTCGTTTTGGAAAAATGCCTTTTCATATGCTTAAATCTTCAGCTGCCACAAGAGGGCTGAAGTTAACTTAAAAATGACAATTAAGTATGATTCTGTATTTACTTGAAAAAGGGAACAGTAATAATTAGGATGTCTCTCCTCCTTTATACTGGCTTCAGACAGTTAAGAAACGTTATTTCGTGC
Organism: Bathynomus jamesi; assembly: GCA_023014485.1. Taxonomy (NCBI): domain Eukaryota; kingdom Metazoa; phylum Arthropoda; class Malacostraca; order Isopoda; family Cirolanidae; genus Bathynomus; species Bathynomus jamesi. The sequence continues at coordinate 156,280 of JAJOZX010006403.1, read as the reverse complement.
CTTAGCGGAGTTACCACCCTTTCCCCAACCAACCTCCCTCTAGAAAGGGTTCTTGCTGAAGACTATTTAGTAATTTACTTTTGTGTCAAATTTTGGCTGTTTTTTCCTTGATTCTAATGTAGCACGAATCCAACCGTCTCTGTTTGTAGGTCCGCAGACTGATCCAGCAGCGTCTGTAACGAGCTTGACGCATCTCTCTACGGCTTGTGTATGACATGGAAACTGAAATAATTCTGAATGAAGAGTAGTACCATGTTTGATGCATGATTCAATATCATCAAGAGAAACTCCTTTGGTTATCGGTGGTTCTGCTATCTGAAAATCTTGCCACATAATGAGATCTGTATAGTCTTTGGCATAAAAATTTATTTCTGGCACCTTAAAATACCTGATAACATCTGTTTTCTTGAATGCATGCCCTTGCTTTTATGATACGCCTAAATCCCAACTGACGCACATGCTCCCTTTCATCAGCTATCATTGCAATGAGAATGTTTTCTTGATTTGCGTAATATGCATTTCGCTGAATGACTGAGTCATGTACTCTCCTAGCTCTTCACGGAGATACCGGCTTCTTGCAATCATATGCCACATATGTTTAGCACCATATTGGCATAATGGTTTACGCTTTATCTGAAACCACATTGGTGCGTATACCCTAACAATGAAAGTAGCTAATTCTTGTAAATTGCCTGAAGGATTCTCTGTGCTTGCATATAACCGCAGAGTCCTGTTTGCTGTGGTGAGCCACCTTGAATGTGATATATTGCCTGGATTCTTATGACTAGACTCTTTGAGAATGTTCCACTTGATATAGCCTTGTGATTTCAAGAAGGTATTTCTGGTCAGTACTTATGTCATCTACATCAACTTCACACATGTCCTCTTGAATTTCAATGGGTTTGAAGTTAACTATGGGAAGCTTTTCACAGTCTGAAAGTGCTCGGCCAATTTCTCCTGAAAATGCTCTTGGTCCAGTAGTGGTACCATCCAAGTGATGAAACAGATGGCGCAATGGAAGTTCATTAAGGTGTAAAAGGCATATCAGCCACTGCAATGGCTTATTAAAGGCTTCTTCCAGTAATCTTATTGTGCCTCCAATACTACCAGTGTTAACCACTGTCGAATCACAGCCAACTGCAACGATGTTCCCTATATCAACATTCCTTTCTTTCAAGCAATTCACTAGCGCTGTGCAAATGTATTTAGCTTTGCCACTGGAAGGTGTCACATGTGCAAAGTACAGAGAGTGTGGTTCAGATATTATGCTGATATGCTCTTCGCGTTTGGTTCTTTGGTGGTTAGAGCCATCACTCTCCTGGACTTGAATCATTGTTTTATCCTTTCTGCATCAAAGTATAATCCCCGCATGGTAATTGGCTCTCCTATTGTTGTAGTTCCTTTCTCTGTTTTTGTCTTTCACGTCTTAGCTTACTTCTGTCTATAATATTCCTTTGTCTTCGGGAGTAACAATTTTAAGATCTGCCAATACTGCAGAAGCAATAGCAGCCCCAGCTCTGTCCGACATTTTAAATCTATCACAATAATTGCTAATGAAGGCAGTGGCTCACGCATCTGTTGTTCTGATATTACATATTGAGTCGAGGTTGTATCTTCCTCATTATCTTCAGATATCTCTTCTAGTTGTTGAAGTTCACTTGTCTCTGTTTCGATTTGTAAGTTGGACGTATTGGTTATAGCAGCACTAGTTGTTTGTGAGGATTCCAGACGTGCTTTTTCCATTTCCTTTCGATGTTCTCTTGCTTGTAATCGTCTTGTGTGTGCTATGTCAATGCTTCCTATCACCATTCTGCGTGTTCGTTGGTCATTTAAAAATCCTGCTCTTTTGGAGGGACTTTCTTACTCTTTTCACATAAGCATCTCCTAAACTCCTTACATTTGCAGGTGCAGATGTCAAACAAAGTGCATTTTGAAGAGTTTCCAAATTCTTCAAGCTGATTTTTGTACTTAGGCTGATCCTTGCGTGACTTGTATGGCTTTAATAAGGACCTGTATTTATCATGGTACACTCGCATCATCTGTAAAACGCGTGTATGTGAAACTATTGGCAAAGAGGCCTTCTTCCAAATATTTTCTACCTTTTTGGAAACTGCCTCTGCTATTTCAGAAAATGAAGGCTCCTTGTTATTCATCTGCTTCTTCACTAAATGTTTTGTGAACAGGTAATCTTTCATAATGCAGTTATAAGTTGGTAGTTGCATATCACTCATCTCACAAGGTACTTCAAATATGGCACACTTCATATGTTCTCTAGTGAAATGTTTATATTAGGTATTTGATGCCATAATATTTTTAAGAAAATTCACAATCACAAAATATCCTGTAACATCAAAACATTATATAATTAATATATATAATATATTTTATAAGTATATATAATATATTATATAAATAAACTAAAATTATATAATACATTATAACAAGCATTTTATAATAAAATCATATTATCTCTATATAAATCACTTTAAAATAAAGTTTTATAATATTCCGATCATATTAAAAAACTCTCCGATCAACTGAGCGACTAGGCCTACTACCTAAGAAGACAAGTGTTAACACACTGTTCTAATGACTCACAGAAAGAAATTCCTTCACACCAAAACCTCCCCCACAACATTCAGTGTAGTCTCAACATGACTCAGTTACTCTAAATTGTGTTAACTTCAGCTCTCTTGTGGCAGCTGAAGATATTAAGCATATGAAAAGGGATTTTTACAAGACGAATTCCTATCATTTAAGAATCTTAATCAAACTATTAGATAATTCTAAGATAAAATTTTATAATAGTTTGACAAACCTAAAATAGAAGCATTTTTTTCCTTTTTACACAAAATTGTGTTAACTTAACCCCCTGGTGGCAGCTGAAAATTTTAAACAAATGAACTCATATTTTGGCAGGCATATTTTATCCACTAAATGCAACTTTTAATCACTATTAGAACTTCATACTAGAAAAAAAGTATTTTTCGCTCCACCCTAATGTGTATATCTATGTCGACGTAGCGCTTTTTAACCCTGACACGCAGATATTCCAGATACTTATAAGCGATTCAAAATTTTTGGGTTCGGAAAAATGTATTCCACAGTAAACATATTTAAGTTAAACGAACATTCTATGATGTAATTTAAACTAACCATTCTGTTTAGGTGAAGTTGGAACCTGATGGTATTTCGTTTAACCTCTTGATCTTCTTTCCACCCGCCGGGGTATTCCAGTAGTAAAACCCTGGGTTGAGTCTCGACCCGGAGTCTAGAATGCGGTGATTAAGGTCCTTCTCTGGATCTTCTTTGGTCGGGTGGTGGGCTAAGTTTCAGAATAGTGCAAAATTTTTGTTTTATTAAAAATAAATAAAAATTGCTTATTAGACTTTTAATAGAGCATTCAACCACATGTAAGTGTTTTTTTGTAGGTTAAGTTAGGTTAGAGTAATTAGTACTAATTACCTTAGAAATTTTGCTTTCCCTTGCTAAACATGGGACTAGCTCGTGTAGCGAATAGTTATTACATATTTAGATATTCGGGCTACTAATTATAGTAACCGAAAGCCACCATCCATCCATCCATCGTGTTCTGCCTATCAGGCAGGTCCAACTCATGTGTCCCGCCAAAGTGTTCTATCCTGAGATATCCCTTTCATCTCACGATAGCTCCTGCTTGCCTTCAAATCATCCAGCATTGCTTTCCGTTTCCTTCCCCTCGGCCTTCTACCTTCATATCTACCCTCTATCACCTCCTTCAACAATCCTTCTCCTCTCAACACATATCCGATCCATTTCTTCTGTCTTTCTCTTATCACCTTAATGAGTCTTCTTTCCTCCCTCACCTGTTGCAGTACTTCTTCATTACTTGGTGTTCCCTCCAGCTTATCTTTAGCATTCTTCTCCAAATCCACTTTTCAAAACTTTCCAGGAGTTTCTTTTCAGTTGTTTTCAGTGTCCATGTTTCTGCTCCATACAGTACCACGCTCCATATCAAGCTTTTTACTAACCTTTTCTTCAGCTTCAAGTTGAGTTTACCCGTAAGTAGTCTTCTCTCTCTCTCTCAAAGGCTACCTTACCCATACCAATTCTAGATCTTACTTCCTTATTGCAATCTCCATTGTTGGTTAATAAACTTCCCAGATATTTAAACTGCTCAGCTTCTTCTAAGGTCCCATTTCCTATCGTTAGGTTCATTTGTGCTCCTTTCCTTCTTGCAATTTTCATTACCTTTGTCTTCGTCTCATTAATTCTCATTCCGAATTCTTCCGCCGTTGTTTTCAAGCTATTGACCATTCTTTGCAGTCCTTCCTCAGTACTACAACAAATGCCTTGTCATCTGCAAACTTTACAGATTTGACCAATTTACCTCCCACTTTGATTCCCTCCTCCATATCTGACAAAGTGCTTCTATTATCATTGCTTCCGCATAGATGTTAAATAACACGGGGAACAGGGAGTATCCTTGCCTGACCCCTCTCCCAACCAATCCAGGCTCCGATTCTCCTCCTACAACTCTAACATTCACAGTCTGGCCAAGATATAGTGGGTTCCAAATAGATCGCCCAACAGAGCATACAACCACACGTAAGTGTTTTTTTGTAAGTTAGACTAGGTAAGTTAGGTTAGGCTGGGGTAGATTTATTTGAGCACAATATGGATTTCGGCTATATAATAATCGCCCAAATATCTATACAGTATATCTAATGAGTCCATGCGCTACACGAACTAGTCCCATGTTTAACTATTATTTGTAGATTTATTTACAATGTCTATTTACCAACCCCTTATTCATGGTGGCATAAAAGGATATTTGGAATTTATTAATAATTTTATTTTTTAATAAAACAAAAAATATTGTTCACTACCAGGGGTGATCAAAAAGTAACGCAACCCATAGGAAAACGATTTATTTCAGAGCAAGTGCTGGAAGTGGGCACCGTTCTGTGCTTCACACAAGTGGATACGGCGATTCATGTTCTTAAAGACCCTTTGCAACGTTTCCTGTGAAAATGCATCAACACACTTCTGAATCATCGCCTGCAACAGAAGGAAAAAATCAATTATGTGCGTTTCTCCATGGGTTGCGTTACTTTTTGATCACCCTATATTAACTTTTACCGGGTGGTGGTGGTTCCGATTTCACGGAAAGGTGTCGTAAGTCCCCTCCGTCATATGACCTTATAAACGTTAAAAAGAAGTTAATAAATAAAAACATGATTTATTTATTGTATTCTTCCCATTACGACATTGCGCCGCTCAAATGTTTCCGATGAATAGTTTCAGGTGGACCTGTACACCTATTTGGTCGCCAAGACATAACCTCGACACTCCAAAAACCTAACTTAACCTAACCCAGCGTAATTTAACATAAACTGACATAATCTAACGTGACCTCATTTGATCTAACCCACAGTAACGTGTAGATTTGTGTCGCGTCGATCAAATATTGTTAGACCGGTTTCACGTTTATATAAACAAACCGCCGCATGCAATGGAGCACCTTTCCATTCTACAGTTGACACTTCGCGTCGTTCATCAATAGAATCATATCCAGTTCTAACAAGACAAGATGATCGACTCTTTCTTCACCTAAATTAACTTGAACCTAAACTAACCTAACCTACTCCGAGTTAACTCAACCTATTGTAACCAAACCTAACGAAACATCCTAACAGTGGCGGCTCGTCGGTAGGCACTGCGGAACTGCAACACCCCTAAATTTTTTATTTACAATTGAAATAATCAAGAACAATATAAGATGAGCTCACTGAATAACTTTTTCAATAACTTTTGAAACTTTTATTCATTGCTCAATGCTCATCCTTTTATTTCAGTAATTATTTCGACCCATTCTTAGAGACAGCACCCCTAGAATATTTAGTCACGAGCCACCACTGCATCCTAACCTAACCAAACCAACAGAACATGCGTGATAATTTGTCGAAATGTGAGTAAACGATCATTTTATCACTGTACAAGATTAATTTTTCACTTATTTCAAAAGAAAAGAAAGGAGCGAAAGGATCACAGCCAACTCATAAGTTTGGATTACCGCTGAAGAAAACACTTTCATTTGAAAAAAAAAAAAAAAAATCCTCTTATTTTACGACGCAAACTTGCTTATTTGAAAGAACTTTCTTACAGAATCTTTACAAGGTATTATTTCTTTAAGTAAAAACCTCATCCGATGTTCCACAGAATTTTAAGGGCTTTGATTTTGTCCAAATTCATTGGGAAAAACCGGTCTCACGAAAGTAATCTCGGGGAATTCTTGCTCTGACTCGACTATATTCGTTCGAAGCAAGAAAGCGAACAAGGAAGTAATCCTACGCCATTTGAATAAGCCGATAATTTAAGAATAAGATGTTTTTGCAGTCCCATTTAATAGGGTTTGCTTCTTTGCCATTTGAATTAGTTGTGTACTTTCAAAATCTCATGCGAGTTTTGCTACTGCACTCCCGGCCGCGAACGATAATTGTCTTGTGTGTGTGTGTGTGTGTGTGTGTGTGTGTGTGTGTGTGTGTGTGTGTGTGTTTTAGGGTGGTTAGAGGGGTAGAGAAGAAAAATTACTCGACATCTTTCTCGCGAGGTTTTCAATCAACCTTTCAATTATTTGAGAAACATTCATTTCGTGGAAGCAAAATCAGTGGATTGCGGCTCCATCTAAATGCAAAGTAAAGCCCATAACCATATGTTTTTAACAGCTGAGTCCCCCTAATTCTATCGTATTTACATCTGTCCTCTGTCGTTTTTATCGCCAAATTGTCTATACTTCTCGAAATTTTTTCTCGTTCTTCGTATTTGCGTGAAAAGGGACGATAAATGCGATAAAGAAAGAATGTCTTAATTGTCGTAAAGCATCTTGAAAATCGCTTAATTTTACGACTCGGAAACGGCTACCCATTACGAAGGTGCAAAGACCAAAATGAAGCCCGGATGCAATCAGTTGATGGACTCAAATGAAGAGTTTTATGGTAATGGAAGCAATCAAACCACCAGAGGACGCCACAGACCCAACGACGCGAGTGACGTCACAGTTGTAAAACTGAATTGCAACTCCTTAAACCGAATGAAAGTACACGGAAAACCCGTGGGCATAAATTTCTCATAGAGTGCCAGTGGTCGTTCTTGAATTCGCTTATACGCACAGTGCCATCATACGGAATGAGCAAACGTGATTACTGTATTAAACATGTAATTTTATCGAGCATCATGAAGTTTATATATATATATATATATATATATATATATTATATATACAGGGTGGGTAAAAAAAAAGGTGGCCCCTTAGAGGTAAACTGTCATATTAAAAAAAGTAAGGGGACTAGAGCTCCCAAACTTCATAGGTGCTTGCCTTAGCATGTTGTTCGTCTTAATTGAGAAGTTGCTCGATGTGTCCCCCTTCCTGCTCAACGCAGGCCTCCAAACGTGGACGCCACTGATCACTACACCTGTTTACATATCGTTGAGACACCTTCTCCCAGCCGAGCAGAATTCTTTCGCGTAGTTCATCTATGTCTCTTATATTGATACCAGGGATGTAAACTTTGGACTTCAGGGCTTCCCAAACACCATAATCTAGTGGTGAAAGATCGGGGCTACTAGCCGGCCACATATTGGGTTCGATAAAATCCAATGTTTCGTTCTCAAGGAATGTGACAGTTTGGCGTGCTCTGTGAACAGGGGCTCCATCTTGTTGGAAATTATATCTTTCACTCTAACTGATATTCAACGAACCCAATGTGTGGCCGGCTGTAACCTCGATCTTTCACCACTAGATTATGGTGTTTGGGAAGCCCTGAAGTCCAAAGTTTACATCCCGGGTACCAATATAAGAGACATAGATGAACTACGCGAAAGAATTCTGCTCGGCTGGGAGAAGGTGTCTCAACGATATGTAAACAGGTGTAGTGATGAGTGGCGTCCGCGTTTGGAGGCTTGCGTTGAGCAGGAAGGGGGACACATCGAGCAACTTCTCAATTAAGATGAACAACAAGGCTAAGGTAAGCATCTATGAAGTTTGGGAGCTCTAGTCCCCTTACTTTTTTTAATATGACAGTTTACCTCTAAGGGGTCACTTTTTTATCCACCCTGTATATATATATAATCAGGGGCGTATATTCAGGATGTGCTAAGTGTGCGGCGCACACCCACAAAAGCTGTAAAATAATAATTTTAAAAAAATAATAAATAAATTAAATCTTTTATACTAAATAATCTATATTATAATAAGAGAGCTGTCCGTCTGTCTGTCTGTCCGTCTGTCCGTCACACTTTCAGAAATTGTGAGAAAAAATTGTGAGAAAAAAATTCAGAAATTGTATTACGGGCGGAAATGTGAAGCTCAAGATTTTCATGACTGTGTTCTTTTCTGTAATTTAGCAATGGGGGAAGGGTGGGGGTGGGGATAATGGGGGATGGGTGGGGTAATGGCGAGGGTTGGGGTAATGGGGGAGGGGGTTAGCCCCCAAGTTGTATGAATGGGGGTGAGGAGGAGGTTTTGGGAGATACCAGATTCAGAAATGTTGACACAATGGTGAAGCTCAAAATTTTCACGGCTGGGTTCTTTTTTTGTAGTTTAGCCTGTCTAACCGTCAGCGAAGCGGCGGGAACTGTACTAGTATTTAATAAAAATAAAAGGTCATGATAATTTTGCATGCATTAATATACAGTATTAACCTTCATTGTTGCTTCTAGTACTTTCTGTTCGCTGCTCATATCTGCGGTCGAGCTAAACCTTTCTAGCACACTTTAGGGAGGAGAGATAGAAGTGAGGACAGGCAGGAGATGGGGGAGATGAAAGGGAGTGTTAGGGAATAGTGGGAGTTATTACTGACTGAAGTCGAGCGAAGCGGCAGTCGCACACAGCTTGCTGTGTTTGTGTTTCGCAGTGTCGTTTGATAATATAGCCTACTTTTGTTACTTATGCACCGCAGAAAGAGAATCGGATTTGCATGATTCGTTCATTTTTAACGAATCACTATTCTTTGTATGTTTAACTTTCTAATTCTTAATGCATTTCTACATTAGTTTTTTCTATGTGGCGTATATATATAATATATATATATATATATATATATATATATATTATATATATATATATATATATATGCCATTTAAAAGCATGCCATTTATTATGCATAACTTAAATTTTAGGTTTTAGGTACCTTGTTATAATGTTCAGCACACCCTGTTTTGTTAACCACCGTACGCCACTGATATATATATATATATATATAGTGGATTAGGTTAAATGAAGTTAGGTCATGGTTCATCACGGTGTATGATTATTTATTCATATAAATTAGTTTATTTACCTTTGTTTAATTGTCAGTGTATTCCACCGATTTTGTATATACACAATATAACCTGCTTAAAGTGACCACTATCGGGACCAAACAAAAGTGGTCACTTTAGGCAGGTGGTCATTTTTTTAAAAAAAAATCATACTTTCTCAAGAGAGCTAATAAAAAACCGACCTTTTTATCAATCACTGTTTTCAACTATTTTCAAAAAATTTGACTATTTTAAAAAAAACTGATAAATTTTGTACAAAAATGGACTCTTTTTAAACTTTCTATTTAACAGTGGAAATATTTTTCTAGAAATTATAAAAATGAGTGATGACAAAATTAAGTTGTTAGACCAAAATGTTTTGTTAAAATCGTAACGTTACTTTAACAGATTAATTTGTGTAGAAAAACTAATTTTAACTGAGTAAAAAGCGGTCACATTCCATAATATGCAAGTCGTCACTATACTGAGAGAAGTTTACATTGTAAATTTATGATTTTTGCCGGGACTGCAGAAAAATGGTCAATTTAGTCCAGTGATCACTATACCAATGGTGATTACACTGGCAGGTTTGTGTATATATATATATAACTGCTAAGTAGGGAGTCATATAACAGAAGAGACCTACAAAATCTACAACTTAACGTAGAATCCGAATCACGGATCACTACATCATCTGAACGCAGAGGACGATCACCCTTCCAACTACTTCCCAAACCTAACATCACATCGCTTTCCTTCGTTAATTTCACGGGAAGCGGCGTAAGTACATGACCACAACGTACAACTCAAACGAATTGCATTGACAGTTGTGAAGAGTAAAGATTGAGATGCTCCGCTTTGATACGTTCTTCTCAGACCGTAAACGAGACATTGGAGAGGAGGGAAGTGTCTCAAATTGATTCGAGAATAGCATTATGTACCATCAGTGTGGGAATTTTATCCAACCACGTAACCCACGCAACGTAGGGCTTCCAACAACACTAATCCACCAAAGCTTACTTGTATCTATAGTTGGTCCATCCACGCTCGCATTATAGTAAATAATTTCATGAAAACGATTTTAAACAGAAAATTTTTAAGTCAATGAGACCTTAACATTTATTTTAAGCACGCGAACCACTTAGATTTTGAGTGCAGCTTCCCAAATTTGATCTCATTGGTTTTGGATGTGAAGCGTAAAATTTTGATGGATGTGGTATTTTGTATATATATGATTCCGATGGGTTTTTTTTTCCTCGTTTTCACAAAAGAGTATAAAATTTTGTACAACCTCACTAGAAATAGGTAAGCTTTGACTCTAGCTTAATCTGAAAGAAACGTGTTTATTAAATGACACGTTTACCAAATGAAGAAGACCAAATACGCGCATGAACATGTTTCTGCTTGATTTCGGTCTCACTCGCGTACGATCATGATCGCGAAAATGTTTATTCGTTTAGTGTAAATGTAGGGCATCGAAAGTAAAGCAAATTTTCAGTGAGGAGGGACAGACACTGGCACAGCGCCCAAGCTAGACTAATACAGTTTATTGCGATATAACTCCTAGATTGCTATTGCGAACATCATCGGGAGTCTCAGCCCGACCTCATTGTCTTCACCGCGTTTATGAAGAAACGGTGTTACCCACTAAATGCACTGCGGCTTCAAAGATAATAATCTGAATAGGTCGACGAATACAAAAATCCCAAAGTATTTTGGATGGTCGGTGTAATAAGAAACTGTTAATTTCAAAGCATTATTGCTTTCAGTGGTGATGAACTACGCACGGAAGCCTCGTTAATACGTTCATCGTCTATATATTTGACAATGACACTACGAGCTGCACGTACCCTACCTAAATTCGGGTATGGGCAGAGCGAAGCTCCGTAAAATAAGAAACATTTATTTTCTATCCAAAATTTATGCCAGTCTTTGGTGCCTCAGTGGGTAACACAGTTTCCCAATAGGGAAACTGTTACCCACTGAGATAAGTGAAGACGCCGAGATCGGGGTTCGAATCCCGATAATACTGGTAATAATGATACAAGAATTGGCCTGAGCGCTGTGCCAGTTTCAGGCCTTCGTGATTAATTATTATTACTTAAGACTTTATAAATGGCATCATGAGCCTCGGAGACCTTGATTTCGGCTCTCGCTTTCTTATAAAGAGACGCCTTTGTTCCCTACTTTCTACATAAGAAGAAGGTTGTGACAATTTTTATCAATTGCCGTAGCCTAGTGGTCAGCGCCTGCGAGTTCAGGTCATAGGTCCAGGCAGTGGTGGATTATCACTGAGGCTATTGAGGCTGAAGCCTCAGGCTCCCATGCTTAAGGGGGACCCCCCAATCAACTGAGTTTCAATGATATAATTCGAGATTTCGCAAAACTTCTTTGATTAAATATGACAGAGTACACAAACTGACAAATTCCGTTTTATTTTGTTTTATAGGCCCTAAAATAGACATGGGGTCATTATCATTGTAATGGTAATTAATTATAATTAATTACAAATCTCTTGTAATGATAATGTAATGATAATGAAAGAAATTTCGAGGCAATAATAGTAATGATAATGGTAATGAAAGGTATGTAATGAATCATTACACATCATTACATTTTCATTACAGTGTAAACTCAATATATATATATATATATATATATATATTATATATATATATATATATATATATATATATATATATATATATGCGGCTTCTGATTCCTTCCAGTCCCAGCCAGCACCAAAGCGGTGCAAGTTGTTCAATTTTATGGCTGCTCCAGCTCCCTCTACAGCTTCTCAGAACCCTATTGTCAGCCAGGCGGACAGCTACCTTGACCAGCCCTGCATTGATGAGGACTGCAATCCCCTGACATGATGGAGGGACAACGCATATCTGTATCCTGACGTATCTGTTCTTGCTGCCAAGCATCTTTGCATCCCTGCCTCCAGTGCACCGGTGGAGCGCTTATTGAATATATTCAGTATTGTAATGATCATTACAATGATAATGAAGGGCTTGTAATGATAATGTAATGATAATGAAACAAAAATGCTGTAATGATAATGAAAAATTTCTGGTAATGATAATGATAGACCTTGTAATGACCGCATGTCTGCCCTAAAGTAAAGTTTGTTTAATACTGTTTGGTTTTGGCAAACGGCAAAATACAGTTAAGGTTCTTTTAAGTTTGTTTCTCAATTAGCCTGAGCACCGTACGTATAATTCGTGTAAATGTACTATGTACTGTACATTAGGGTGGTCCAAATCCATAGGGGGAAATTTCAAAATTGTCTTAGATAGTCTCCACAAGTGTGGTTTTTGTCCATTTAGTGTCCACATGGTCTGTGCAAAATTGCAGCGTGATTGGTGAATATTTAGAGGTCGCCCCACTCTGAATATATATATTATATAATGTACTTTTTCTTCCGTAGGTCCGATGGCTCAAACTCGATCAATTCCAAAAGTTTGGCTTCTAGGGATGGCAACTGGAACTTTATCCACGTCAAGGCTCCCTACATGCCTTGACGCCCTCCTCTTGGGGCAATACCACCACATCAATCAAAAGCAAACCACCTCCGACAGTCTGAACCAGGCATGCCAGAGGGTGATTGAAGTCTGGACCCGAGCGCGGATCCCAACTCAACGGATCGACTCCTGTGTCCGTAAGCTTTCAAAGCTTTTAGACCGCTACAAAACACTCAAGAAGCACAGGACCAGGCAACGTGCCAGCGATAGAATGAATGAAGACATCTTCAAAGCGGACATCCAGGAACTGTTTGACATCGCAACCAGTGATGCCATGAGCACAATCGTCAACGTTGAGACCGAAAATTCCTGTCCATGCAGCGCAAGGACGTCAATTCTTGCAGCATGGCTGGCATTGATAAGGAAACGACTACACAAGAGGACAGAAAGCGATCCAGAATGGAGAAGGAAGCCAAGAGGAAGGCAAGGCATGAAGCAACACAGAAAGATTTGGAAGAAGCAGGAGTGTCATCAATTGATCTTTCCTCTTCTTCTTCTTCCCTTTTTTCGCAAGACGACGACGACTATAGACCATCGGTTCCGATTCCTTCTTCGTCTGAAGCTCCGGCACCAAAGCGTCCCAAGAACAAGGTTACGAACATTTTCCAATCTCCAGAAGTCATTGGAGCAATGGATCGCACCAATCTTTCTGACCGGAATGCTGTTTTCGTAACTGGAGCTGTATTACAGGCCGCGGGGCATGATCTGTCTGGGATGACGTGCTCTCGGAGCTCTATTCATCGCTACAGAGAAAGTGGGCGAGAACAGGCAGCTCGAGAAGACCTAGAATCATTCTCTCTAGAAGACCCTGTCCTTCTCCATTGGGACGGAAAGCTTCTCCCCGGCATTGAAGGAAAGAAGACGAATGTGCATCGGATAGCAATCCTTATAACATTCAATGGACAGGAGAAGCTGCTTGGTGTCCCAAAGATGAAACAAGGAACTGGAGAAGCACAGGCCCAGGCATGCCTTCAAACTATGAAATTATGGAACGTGGAACAGCATGTGAGAGGTCTCGTCTTCGATACCACTGCGTCAAACACGGGTTTACATCGCGGAGCCTGTGTCAGGATTGAAGAAGCATTGGGTCACGAGCTAGTTTGGATCGGTTGTCGACATCATATACTTGAAGTCGTACTTGCTGATGTCTTTGCCTCAATATTTGGCTCAACAGGAAGTCCTGAAACAGGCCTTTTTAAGCGATTTCAAAAGGAATGGCCATCTCTCTCCCACGAAGCATTTGTCTCAGCATCGGACAGCTTGTTCGAGAACCCTCAACTCCAAGAGATGAGAAAAGAGATGCTCACTTACTTACCTAACGCTCTTCAGGCAAGCCAACCTCGTGACGACTACAAGGAGTTCCTTGAACTATCTTTGCTCTTCCTGGGGGGAAAGACTGGTGGTCAACTCTTTATCCGAGCTCCGGGTCCCATGCACCACGCGAGATGGATGGCGAAGGCGATTTATGCGCTCAAAATCTACCTCTTTCACTATCAATTCAAGCTCACAGCACGCGAAGAACGAAACGTGACTCAGCTGGCTTTATTTGTCAGTCTGATTTACGTCAAGTACTGGCATGAAGCGCCAATGGGGACACAAGCTCCTCTCAATGATCTCAAAATGCTGCATCTTCTGGAAAAATATCCACACGGAGGAGCTGCACAAGCGGGGAAGACAGCTCTAAGACGCCACCTGTGGTACTTGTCGGAGCATCTGATTGGACTGGCCTTCTTCGATAATAGGATCGATCCTGATACCAAAAGGAGAATGGTTCAACACCTCCAACATCCCCAAAAGAATGGCTGCCCCCGACGAATCGACATGGCGGAAGCTGGTGTTGAAAATGATGTGGCATCCTTCGTCACGAAAAGGACATTGACCCTCTTTGATGCCTTGAAAGTTGGAGGTAAGGAGGAAGCGCGCCAGTTACTTCAAAAAGATCCACGGGAATGGCCAAATGACAAGAACTACAGGGAACTTAGAGATCGCGCCTTAAAGATGAAAGTCGTCAATGATGCTGCCGAGCGAGGTATTGCTCTCGCACAACGTTACAATGACACTTTGACACGAAACGAGGACCAGAAGCAGTACCTCCTACAACTCGTAGCCGCCCACCGAAAACAGATACCAATACCATCCAAGGCGACTCTGATGCAGAAGAAATAATGAAGATACACCCATTATCATGTCCTATTGTCTTACTGTTTTCTTTCATATTCTTTGAGAACCAAAAAAAAATTTAGTTATTCAGTTGTCTATATATTTTCCCAAATTTTCAAAAAGGGGGCAAGTGGGGCGACCCCTAAATATTAACCGAATAACGTGAAACTTTGCACAAATACTGTCTACACCAAGAGGCATAAAACCAACCTTGTGGAGAGAACTTAGTCGATGCTTTAACGTTTTGGACCACCCTACTGTACATGTACATGTATTGTTAATAAAAAGCTATAGAAAAGGGCCCCAATATTCTTCATTGCCCCGGGGCCCCGAGGTATCTTAATCCGCCTCTGGTCCATGGTTCTTATTCCGATGGAAATGTTTTGTATATGCAAAACGTGCGCGTGCTCATGCGTTTATTTCCATATATATACAGGATGGGAGAAAAGTCTTTAAGGATTTTATACATACAACTATTTAGTTAATAACATTATACGAATAAGTGTTCAAATGATGAAACAAATCAAACAAAAAGTCTATAAAAATTTTATTCATACAAATATTTTGTTAAATTGTACTGTAATCTTCAAAGAGTTCTCCATCCGCTATGATACATTTGTGGATTCTTTCTGTGAAACTCTTCATTGTTCTTCTGAACATATCGCGTGGGATCCTTTTCAGTTGTTCATCTATTCTGAGCCCAAGAGCATTCACATTTGGAGCGATGAAACCAGGAGTGTTGAGTTTGTCACGCAAATAAGTCCAAAGCCAAAAATCACACGTGGTTAAATCAGGTGATCTGGCTGGCCACTCGATGGGACCTTGCCACCCAAACCATCTTCCTTCAAGGTTCGTACCCACAATCTCACGGCCTCCATCATGTTCATAATGTCAATTCCTGCCAACGCCATTAGTAAACTGTGGCAAAACTTTGCCTTTCAGTACCTGGCAATAGCGTTTCCATCCATCGTATCTCTCGATATGTCAAAGGAAACGAGTCCTGAATAACCAATGAACGCCCAAACTGTTAGTGTAGCCGTTTTAACGGGTTTACCTAATCGTATTTTGGGATTTTTTTTCGCTCAGTAGTGAACGCTGTGTTTGTTTCCTTTACTCGTTAAGCCGAAGACACATTCGTCTGAAAATTTGATATTTCGAAGGAAATCTGGATCACTGTTGAACTTTTGTCTCATTGCTTCAGCAAACTGCAGCCGTCTATTAAAATCATCGTCGTATATGAGCTGAGAGTAAATGGGTTTGTAATCGTGGTACCCTCGTGATTTCAATATTTTTGCTACTGAAAATTTGGAAATACCCAATTCCTCCGCGACTTTTCCCGTTGAAGTTGTTGGATTGACTTGAAAGCTGGCTACGACATTTTCTTTGTTGTCTCCCGTCCCCGTTACTGGCCTTCCGCTTCTTGGCCGATCTTTTACCAGGCTCCCTGTTTCCAAAAGTTTGAGCTTCCAGTATCGAAGAGTGGTCGCATTTGGTGGTGGCTTATTATATTTTTCGTGAAATAAACGCAAATTTTCTTCACAATTATCATAAAAAATCGCCCACGACACAAGATACACTTTTTTTATCATTACTGTATTCCATCCTTACTGACATGACGCTGACTGGGGTTATGGCCTAGGGTCTTCTTGTTCTAGCCTAGGGTCATTCCTGGCTTTGTATAGTTGCTTTGAAAAGTATCGTATACATTGCAGTGATATCATTGGAATTGTTTTTAATATGGAAAGATGGGGCCAAGGGCGTGTTCCCGCAAAAATGCCCCCATTTATAAGAAAGAGAGAGCCAAAATAAAGGTCTCCGAGGTTTACAATGCCATTTTATTTTTTTATAAATTTTGAAAAGATTGTGTAGTGTGTTAAATGCACGTATGTATCGTAAAGAGTAGAGGGAGAAGTGCGCGTTTGAGAGCATGCTGGACTGCTCACAGGGTAGATGAGCCGCAGAAGATCAGTTAAAAAGGACAGTGACAGGAGAAACGAGAATTCCAATACTCCCTGTCTCCTGTCACCTGCCTAACATCCCCTTCGGAGAACTACCTGGTCGATTGGTGTCTACGAAATACTTCTAGAGCTTTGGAACCAATGAACACTAGCGTATCCACTGGCTCGAGTGCAGAGGGGTTACACACAACATATATATATATACAGTATATATATAACTTAAGTACCTTCACTCACAATTCGATTAGAACTGTTTACAATAATATTTTGCCCACTTGAAACACAATAATAGTTGGTGTGAAAAATGCAAAAAACTTCACTTTTTTTTACGTGAAGGTCAAAATATGAGAATAAAAACCCACTCTAATAGACAGAGTTTATTTCCACGACAGTTTCGACGCCCACTGGCATCCTCCTCGGGTGGATACAGAAACACCCGAGGAGGATGCCAGTGGGCGTCGAAACTGTCGTGGAAATAAACTCTGTCTATTAGAGTTGGTGTGAATTTTATTTCAAAATTAATATAAAGGAATATATCAGGTGATCCCATAAGTAATGTTGTTTTTTAGATCGGAATTTGAAGGACAAAAAAAAACTCAACTGAAACTTTTTAATCTCGTATATATTTTCCATCGGAATCAATGACACTCTGCCAACGTCCTACAAGCTTTTCAATGCCATGTTTATAAAATTCAGGCGGTTTTCAGGCAAAAAACGTACAAAGACTGGTGTGCAGGTCATCTAAAGAAGTATACTGTTTCTCGTCAAGATAGTTTTGCAGACTCCTGAAGAGATGATAATCTGAAGGCGCAAGGTCTGGAGAATATGGAGGATGTGGAAGTTTTTCCCACCCAAGCTCCTCAATTTTTGCAGAAGTGATCCGAGCGGTATGAGGACGTGCGTTGTCGTGGTGGAACACGATTCCTTTCCGATTAACCAAAGAAGGTCTCTTTTCTTTTAGTGCAGTGTTCAATCGATCCAGTTGTTGACAGTAGAGTTGAGCGGTGATTGTTTGGTTGTGTGGTAAGGCTTCAAAGTGTATTACACTACCTTTATCCCAAACACTAAGCAACACCTTCCGAGGGTGAAGATTTGGTTTTGGCTGTGGTGTCGCTGGTTCTCCGGCACAAACCCACTGTCGACGGCGCTTAACATTCTGGTACAGTATCCACTTTTCATCACCAGTCACTAAACGGTACAAAAACGGATCTTGGAGTTCACGGGAATGAAGAGCTGTGCTAATGTTTATCCGCACCCTCAGATTGTCGACCGACAATTCATGTGGCACCCATTTTCCTAACTTAGGCACTTTCCAGAGTTGTTGCAAATGTCGATGGATGGTGGACGGGGATGAACTGAGTTCCTGGGCCAATTCTTCGACAGTTGTTGAACAGTCTTCTTCAAGTGCGGCTAACAGCAGGTCATCATCAAACTCAGCAGGGCGTCCAGAGCGTGCTGCATCTGTCAAACAGCAGTCACCATTCTTAAACTTTTGAAACCATCTTTGACATTTCCTCACATGCAGAAAGAATATCGTTGCCATAAACTTCCTGAATGTTTCGCGTTGCTTCAGTAGCACTATTCCCTTTTTTGAACTCGTAAAGCATTATATGCTTGATATGCTCTTCTGATATCGCCACGTTTGTGAGGGGTTCACATAAAGCAAAACACACGTCTTCACTGGTCAAGGTCTGTAAAGTATGTAGCGAAACACGATAGATCTCCTCTTAGATATAACCTTCGGAAAATTTATGCTTAAACCGAGTAGGACTAGTTTAAACTTAATCTATCGTAAAAAACGACATTACTTATGGGATGACCTGATGCATTCTGTGCGCGCAAATTGTATAAAAAATAATGATATTTGAAATAAAAAAATATATATATATATATATATATATACTGTATATATGTCAGAGACTGGGTGCCGTAATTTGGTTAATTTATTTGTGCAACTCGTCCATAAGAATTTTGGAGTTGCACAAGACATTCTGATTAAATATTGAGCGCTCGAGTTGCATCAAAGTCAAAGGTTTCAAACGAGTTAAATGACATTTTTGCCGGAATTCCGGAAACTGGATACCGAATACTTCTCCCGGTTTCTTTATTAAATAACCATTAACCCATATTGTGCTAGCTCTCAAATAAGTTATTTAATCAAATTCAACCGGTTTTCGAACCGGAGTCAAAGTTTTGCCAAATTTTGAAAAATAATTTTTTTCCTTTTTTTAGTCCTGAACAGAAGTTAGAAATTAATTGTAAAGTTTTTGCCTCCCCCCCCCCCTCCCCCCACCGTTTCGTTTTTCCTTTTTTTTCTATTTTATAAATTTTAATTATATTTGAGATAGTTTTTTTTGTAGTATAATATATATATATATATATATATATATATATATATATTTGCATAATTTTATACCTAAGTTTTAATTAAGTTTTAATATTAATTATTAAATAGTCAAATATTGAGTCACTGAAATTTTTTATTTTTTTTTTTAAATTTCAATTAGGTGGTTATCACTATAACTTTTTTGGTTACTTTTTGGATACGTTAGAATTGAAAAAAAAAATTTAAAAAAAGATTGGGAATAAGTTCTTTTTTTTTTTTCTTTTTTTTAAATTTTGAAATTCGTTATTGATATGTTTGCGTATGTAAATATTTTCTCATTTAATTTAAAAGACAAAATAAAAATTTTTGTTAAAAAATATTTTAAGACTGCAAAGCTAAATTTAAGATGGAATGACAATCCTTAGGTCTGGAGTTGCAGTTCTTATGGAAATAAAGCAGTTTTGCGAAGGTAGTGGGTCAGGGGGAGGAGCCAATCTCCGTGAATGGTCAATTTCGACCAATGGAGACGAAGTGTTTAAAAGAGGCGTTTCCAAACTCCTTCAAGATGCGCAACCTTACCTTCCAACTAATAATTTTCTCAGTAGTCTTCTGACTGCATTGGAGGTTGGAGGTATGTGGCGAGCGTTCCTCTAGGTAGTGAAATTTGGGTCGCATTCTCCCAAGATTTGAATTCGACTTCTGGTTTCTGGTTCATTCATTTGTTGATGTGTACGAGAAGTGAATTTTATCGTTTGAACCAAGGGATGTTGTTCTTGTTTCGTCGTAAATGTACCCTTGAAGATATTTCGAAACGACACAGTCACTATACTTATAAAATTCATGCATTACATTTCCGCTAAATCTAAAAAAAAATCGTAAAAATCCTATTTTATAATTAATTATAATTTTTGTTTTTTTAAATTTAAATATATTAAAAAAATAATAATTCAAAAATTAGGAAAATATGGTACACGCACACGCTCATTCACGCTTACATCAGATAATATAAAAATCGTGTTTAAAGCTAACTATAGCGACACTATCGTAAACATTATATCATAACACACAATGCATTCCCGTAATCATTTTAAACTCATACTTGTGCTGAACCTTTTCGAAGAACTTTACTAAAAACACTTCGTAAGTAATAAAATACTTTGTATTTAATGGTAAATTGATGTAACAAATTAAGAATAGAAATTCTAGAAGCGGGAGAGGGTGAGGAACTTTTCTTCTCGTGGCTTCTCTGGCGATCTCAACACATCACAACGAAACTCGGACGAGACGCA
Organism: Bathynomus jamesi; assembly: GCA_023014485.1. NCBI lineage: Eukaryota > Metazoa > Arthropoda > Malacostraca > Isopoda > Cirolanidae > Bathynomus > Bathynomus jamesi. Next base: position 135,741 of record JAJOZX010006403.1, on the reverse strand, counting down.
GAGAGAGAGATATCCCCTCCTGCCACTGTAGAAACCTTTATTTATCTTATAATAATAATATCTTCTAACTTATATTTACCAACTAAATTTGGGTCTTTGAGAATATACGAATATACACTTCTTCACCTACTTTTAGCTAACAGGAGAATTTAACGTAAATATGGTACTATATATATATATATATATATTGTTAAAGCTTATATAACCGCCTATTACTTATTTATTTAAAGGTAAATCTCTCTCTCTCTCTTTGCCCTAAAACAAGGAATGAATGTCCAGCTTTAAAAGTTAAAGTTTTTATTTGAAGATATTAAATTTAAAATCTGAACGCACCCAAAAATGAAGGAAACAAAAAATAGACAAGTTTTCCCAAAAGCCCAAAATTAATTACGTAAAATTTTAATTGAGTAAAAAAAATAAAAAAAAATAAAAAAATAGGGAACAAAAAATGAGATTTGACCTCTAAAAAAAAATAATTACCCCTCCCCCCCACGCCTCAAAGAAAGTTTAACAATTTATTATAACAAAAATAATGAATAGAAAAACAACATTAATTTGAACGCTAATTTTTGGAGTAAAACTAGCAATAAATTTTAAAGTTACCCTTTTAATTATCGGAGAAGATCAACTTTAAAAAACGTATTTGGGGGCGACCGTTTCTAAACGAAAAATGCACGTTGAAAATTTGAATTTCAAATGAGAGCCAATCGGAATAATCATTCATAGGTTGGGTTTTTAAAAAAAGAAAAAAAAGAAAAAGAGAAAAATAATATATATACACATATATATATATACACACACAAATATACAAACATTTAATCCGTCGGTGAAAAGTCGGGAAGAAAATATCGAATTCACACCATGATGGACTGGTTTAGTATCAAATAGAAGCTGACTAGGTCATCTTTGCCCTGAAAGTTCTTCTCAAATAGGACTGAGCTGAGTCTGAGAAGAAATTCTGCGGTTCTTATAAACAATTTTAAAGGTAAGTCTATAAAAATTATTATCATTCATTTTATTCACGTTTTTTCCCATTTAAAGTTTCTACTTTTTATACCAATATAATAGTTATATATATATATATATATATATATATATATATATATATATATATATATATATATATATGAAAATTATTTCACGAAAGTAACACGTGAAAAATATTTATGATGAATAAAACCACGAAGGAAAGGAAACACAGAATGGTGCTCAAGCGCTTTCGTCTAATGACATCCTCAGTGTTCCTGAGGATGTCATTAGACGAAAGCGCTTGAGCACCATTCTGTGTTTCCTTTCCTTCGTGGTTTTATTCATCATATATATATACACTATACTATACTGTATGTTGTTTAAAACTAAACTAACGTCGAAAACATAATCATTGTTTTCTATGTGTATATATATATAGTGACCACCCAACTAAATTGACCTCTTTTCTGCGATCCCGGCAAAAAAAATCATATATTTACAATGTAAAATTTTCTCAGTATAGTAGTGACTACTCGCATACTGTAGAAAGTGACCGCTTTTTACCCAGTTAAAAATAATTTTTGTACAGAATTTAATCTGTCAAAGTGACCTTACGATTTTAATAAAACATTTTGGTCTACGAACTTAATTTTCTCATCACTCATTTCTATAATTTTTAGAAAATTGTTTCCATTGGTCGAGTAAATAGAAAATTAAAGAGAGAGTCCATTTTTGTACAAAATGAACCTTTTTTTTTTTTTTGGTTTGAAATGAGTGAAGTAATTCTTTTCAGAGTTCAAGTACGTGATTGTAAACAGTTGGTCACTTTGTCATTCGTTTTCTTAGGAGGAATATGATTTATATCTAAAGTGACCATCTGACTAAAATGACCATTTTTCTTTGGTCCTGAGAGTGCATATATATATATATATTCCTAAAAATGACTAAACTGTACGTTGTTTAAAAATGGACTAAGGTCGAAAATATAATGATTGTTTTCTTTACAACTAAACGTATGAACACCATAATTACAAAATACTTATATACATACTTTTGTTATTATTTTACTCATTGTGAATAAAAACCTCAAAATCTATTTCGTAATTAATGGAAATCGTATTCAACAATCTTCTTTTTAAGAGAAATTGAGGAAATTCATATAAAATGTTAACAAATACGAAATATCTCTCCCATACTACTAAATCTCTTTTTTCTGAGATGTCTCTCGTTATATTTGTGGTTCATTCGGGTGTATATTTATACTAATAAGTAACTAATAACGCCCTCATCTTCCACACACCTCAGCTTTGCTTATTATAGAGCTCAATGATAACTCGATAATAAGTGGCTTTGCCCATTCGAAGCTTTTAATAATCCTTTAACTGGAATTTGTTTTTAGCGATGTCCAATCGAAAGTCTCTAATTGAGTGAATCGCTAAAAATCTGGAAAAGTTCTGACGCCCACAAGCACACACACACGCACACACATGTGCGCGTCTCCGTATAAGCGCGGTACCAACCTTTTAAAATCTTTATATCTAAAAAACTAATTGGCCAAACTTAATTTAATCTAACTTAACCTTCCTTAGGTTCTTAACCTAACCTTCCAAAGGTTGTTTTAAGTTGTCATTAAAAAATGAGATGCTCGCTAACCTAACCTAACCTAATCAGGACCAACATATCTTTTTTCTGACAGTAAAAATTCTATTTTTGTATGTAAATTTTTAATGTTCCAAAGTACCCAAAGTGTTACCTCACAAAAAATTACCCCACTACATCTGTGAATTATCACACCCACTCGATCTCACTTATGTCCATTTGCCTACACATACACACACACACGGTGTTCGTTGGGCGATGTGTCCCTTCGTTTGTGAACCGACATACAAAATCGTGTGGTAACACCGGCAAATGCCAACCAATTAACAATACATTCACTTATGAAACCTACTCAAAATGGTGCATGAAACGATACTTTGAGAACAGAAATACTCTTCCTTTTATCCTTATTCGTATCGTCAATTACGATAAGAATAAAAAAAATGGTCTTTCAATCTTGTGAACTCTTCATTCTCGTACGAGTGACCGCATGCAACGCGAGTGGATTCCACGTCAGAAATCTCATGTCGGAGACAACAATGGGCTTAAAACCTTCTTTAAGGGCAACCCTAGAAAATACTTTACTAGGTCCGAGTACGGAAACCTATAAAAATGTGTAAACTTTCGTAATGGAAACTACCGAGAGAAATTTTACTTAATGGTTCCAAAACCTTATGAGATTAACATAATTTTTAAAAGTTTTTAAATGTTTATATAGAAATAAAAAAAAACTCTCAACCTTTTTGAAATAGACATAATATCTTCTATTTTGTCAATTTGCTTGAAAAAGAAGTTTCGAAGATCATATCTTCTATATAAAGAAGTTACGTATCATTAAAAGAAGTTATTATTATATCATCTGAAAAGAAACTTTGGTACCCAAAAGAAGGAAAAACTTCTTATAGAATACACCTTCAAAAAGAAGTTATTTCACCTAAATTAAGAAAACATTTTATGTTGAATAAAATTGGGTAAAGTTGAGTTATTTTTTTTTTTAAAACGTAAAAGAGGGGTTTAAATTATTTCCCAAAAAAGTAAAGAAAAAAAGAATATCGAAACATTAAATATTTTGGAGTTTTTTTCACTTTTTCAAAATAATTTTGACTTTTTTTTTTTAACTTATTTAAAAAAAAATTATTCAGCTTCACCTTCGAGATTACCTTTAATTAATTTAATCTATAACGTAACTTAACCTAAGTATCTTGAATCTTGACCACGTAAAGTATCGGAAAAAAGTTCGCCTACAAACAAAATTTTGAAGCGGCATAAAAAATTACTAATTGGTAATTGGTAATGATTTTATTGATCACAAAAATTAATAAAATTGGAAAAGAAAGAACACAATATTACCAATTAGTATTTTTTTAGGCTTTTTAGAGATTTCACGTTTCTAGGCAAACTTTTTTCCCGAAAATGTACAACGAACTCAACGCCCCTAAATTATGATACATACCGGCCTTACCCGCTACAGTGCGAGAGACTACGCAGTGAGTGCCAACCTCTCTTTGAATCTCTCTTAAAAAATGTTCCTCTAAAAGCCAACAGCGCTCTTGGGCCCAAATTAGAAAAAAAATAAATATCCATTTTCTCAGAAGATAAAATTTTAGTATTTCAAAAAAAAAACTTAAAAGAACTTAATTATACAATCGCTTACAGAACTTTTCAGACAAATTATCACTGTTGCCTTTTCCTTGTTCTTTCGTCTCTTATTCTCATATATATATATATATATATATATATATATATATATATATATATATATATATATATATAGTATATGGGATGAATTTCACAATTAAACACGTGAAATGAATGAATGATGCAAATTCACAAGGAAAAATAAAAATGATTCCAAGGACTTTCGTCTATCTAGAAGTACAATTCCCTGACGAGGTGTACTTCTGAATACACGAAAGGCCTTGGAATCATTTTTCTTTTTCCTTGTGGGTTTGCATCATATATATATATATTATATATATATATATATATATATATATATATATATATATGATGCAAACCCACAAGGAAAAAGAAAAATGATTCCAAGGCCTTTCGTGTATTCAGAAGTACACCTCGTCAGGGAATATATAATATATATATATATATATAATATATATATATATATATATATATAATATAATATATATATATATAGTGTTAAAAAAAAGTAGCCACCTTTTTCAGCGGGTCAACAAAGTTATAATTCAAAGGATAAGTAAATGATACAAATTATATGAAACCCTTTATATTGTTCTTAAAATGAGAGGCAGTTTACTTACAGCGAATGAGTAGTCTCTTTACAAATTCAACTTGAACACTAGTTGTTAAAAAATAACGTTGATAGGATAATTAGAGACTTGGTTGAACATTAAAAAAAACTTACAGTGAATAAAAACAAATTGATTGAAACCTTAACGCAGCAAGTGTTCAATGCGTCCTCCATTATTATCAATGACGAATTATTGTAGCCTTGTGTGCCACTGGTGAACTGCCGTAGAAATGGTGTCTTCATCGAGCTTATTTCATACTGTTAAAATGTACTCTGGAAGTTGATTGATAGCTTGAATATTTTGTTTGTTAACTTTGTCAACTAAACGTCGTCAGTGAAATAGTCAAGTGGATTTAAATCCGGACTATTTGATGGCTACTCTTCTGGTGGCTAATGCAGTCAGGACGAGGTTCTTGCGAGTTTGCAATGGCGTAACTTTCAATTTTGAGCAACATACGAGTATACTCAAGATATCGTCACAGTAATGTTTTTAATCAGTTGTCACACCTTTATCGACGAAAACAGTGGATGTTTTTCCTAAAAGAGAAAAACCAACAGGAACCATTACAGACTGACTGAAGTGATTGATGTCTCTCTTGAACGAACTTACTTTTTTGGAATGTCTTTTTTTTTTCTTACGTTAGCGTACACTCTTGTTTTGCTTATTTCGAGGTTGTTCGATAGTGGAAACCTCCTTTTCACCCGTAAACCAAATGGTAGACACGTCGTTATTTGATCTAAAACAGCGAAGCAGTCGACGGCAACATTGTACACGTTTTACTTTGGACTGTTCAGATATGCGATGCACTTGAAAAATGCTTAAATGTTTTCGGATAATTTTTTGCAGTTCGATGCACTGAACCAGTGAGCCTTTTTTAATACTGGTGTGAACAGCGGTTCTTCGTACACTCAAACCTGAACAAACGTAACACATTACGTACAATGTCGATTAGGACATTGTTTTATTATTCTTCTAGCACCGAAACCTTGTTCCTTGTGAATAAGTTTGATAGCAATTTTGTCTTCCTCAGTTAAACGTGTCGTAACGCGTTAAATTGTCGCATTAAAAATTGTAGACACTGATGGAATTTTGGAGTTAGTTTAGAGCTTTGTCCGCAATCATCCAGTTGAAGTTAATTGTATTGGAATGAGTTTGAAGTTTAGTGTTATTTGAGGAAATAACTTCGTCGGTCCGAAGAAAGTGAATGTTCAGATAAAGATAAAAAAAAATCAATGATTTAGAACAGTGATTCTCATCCTGTGGTTCGTGCAGCTCTTTCAAGTGGTACGCCAAAGGGTTATAAATAAGCAGTTTGCTAATTAATCACTACTTTCATAATGTTTTCGAAAGTGATATTAGCAGACCCTTCCTACGGTTTTGGTTAATATCAGTGAAGAGGGCCAGCGACTGGCACAGCGCTCAAGCCAACTAATGCATTCTGCATGCTCAGTACGCTAATACCTACCTTATTTATTATTACCAGTATCCTCGGCATTCAAACTCCCGACCTCAATGTCGAAGTTTGACGGTGCCGACGGTTTTGGTTGTGGTATCACCTTCCTTGGTCAGTGGTGATACTAAGCAAGAGCGTGACTAGCTTTCAAACGTTGGGGGGAACAACTATAATGATGAAAAATCCTGCGCTAAATTTCTGTGCTGCTATCCTGTAGGTAATGTGTTTGCGACCAAAATGATACTCTTAAAATACTATGATTTAGAGAATGATCTCTATTTATGATAGCAATAGGAAAATCAACGAAGCATTTTCACAACTACCTTATGTATATCAAGTATATACTTAACATTAAAGGAAACTTAGATCAAAAGTTGAGGGGGGGGGGGGACAAAACCTATATTATCCCCTTCAGTTCAAAAGTTGGGGGGGGGGGGGGGACAAAACCTATTATCCCCTTCAGTTCAAAAGTTGGGGGGGACATGTCCCCCCCCCCGTTATTTACGTCCCTGGTACTAAGAAAAGCATGGTGACAAAGAGTGGTATACGCGCTCCTAAAAATGTCGAGAATCACTGATTTAGAATTTACGGCTTTCGATACCACGACATTTGAAGCCTTTTCTTTTCTATCTGTAACAACAACCTTGTCCACCTTCATAACGCAATACCCCGTTTGTACTGTAAGGTTGGACCGACACGCAGAAATTGCATCATCCAAGCAGGAATTCAGATGGTTGCGCCGTTTAATTTTTTTTTCTACAAATTTCATGCCCAGATGTTTTGAAGTTATTAATAGTATTTTTTTATAGGGTATCATAAAGTTTATCAAGAAGGTCAAGTGGAAAATCTGGACCTATACCCAACTAATTGATGGGCATTAACATCGACACTTTAAAAAAACTAACTTAACTCAACCTGATCCAACCTAACTTAACCCTAACTTGTCGACTGTATGTCATATCGATCAGATGCTGTTAGACCGTTACCACTCCGAACTGTAGATTTTTTGCCCAGTAAATCAACACAGTTTCACACAGACCACATTCGCTCAAAACGCTGGATAAAAACAGTTACTTTCGATACAGCGATTCTCTCTCTCTCTCTCTCTCGAGCCAGGCGTCAGGCACGAAGGTACTGGCCTGGATAGTGTTCGATGTACCGCGACAGTCGTTGCCAATAGAATAGACAAACTGAGCGCGTTTAAGGCTCCTGGGCCAGACCAGTTTCTCCCCAGAGTGTTGCGGGAGGTGCGCGACCAGGTGGCTCCCCACCGAGCTACAGTCTTCAACAAATCGCTGGAGACGGGCCAGGTGCCTGGTGACTGGAGGGAAGCCAACGTGACCCCTATCTTTAAAAAAGGGGATCACGAAAGTCCAGGGAACTATCGTCCCATTAGTCTCACTTCAGTTGTAGGTAAATTATTAGAGGGGATAATAGCGGATAGGATCGTTGACCATTTGGATTCCTACAAGCTGCTTGGGGACTCCCAACATGGGTTTAGACGGCATAGGTCGTGTCTCACCAACTTGCTCGAGTTTTTCCACGTCATGTTCGGTGAGTATGATAAGAGTAGGGCGATTGATATACTTTATCTCGACTTTCAGAAAGCCTTTGATAAGGTACCTCACCGCCGGCTAATGGCGAAAGTCCGCGCGTTGGGTATCGGTGGGGAAGTAGGTAGGTGGATTGAAAACTGGCTGAAGAATAGGCAGCAGAGGGTTGTAATTAAAAGGGTTAGTTCGGGTTGGGCCTCGGTCACTAGTGGGGTTCCTCAGGGTTCCGTTTTGGGGACACTGTTGTTTATCATTAACGGATCGCCAAATTCGCTGATGACACCAAGCTTGGGGGCAATGTTGGGACGCCCGAAGCGATCGAGGAACTGCGTGCGGACCTAGGTAGGATAGGAGAGTGGTCCGAAAAATGGCAAATGCCGTTTAACTTGGGTAAATGCAAAGTGATGCACATTGGCTACGCCAATCCCAAGTCGGACTACGATGTTGGGAGTAATATCGAGGTGACTGATTTGGAAAAGGACTTGGGTGTGCTAATTAGCAGGACCTTAAGTTTACGAAACAGTGCGTAGAGGTGGAAAAGAAAGCCCAGAAGCTGTTGGGTTATATCAGGAGGCAATTTCAGTTTCGAAACAAGGAGATTGTGCTCTCTCTGTACAATTCCCTGGTTCGGCCGCACCTGGAGTATGCTGTGCAGTTCTGGTCGCCCACCCTCAGGAAAGATATTGACAGGCTGGAGCGAGTGCAGGCGAGGGCCACAAAGTTAATCCCTTCCATTAGGCATATGGGTTACAATCGACGCTTACGCGCCCTGGACTTGTTTTCACTGGAAACTCGGAGGCTGCGCGGTCAACTCATCGAGGTTTTCAAGCTCTTACGCGGGTTCAACGATGTCGATTTTAGAAGCATGTTTAGTTTAAATGATAACCCAACTCGCAACAATGGTTGGAAGTTGGATTTGAAACGGTTTAGGACTAGTGTGTGTGGGAATTACTTTACGTATAAGATCTGTGACACGTGGAACAGTTTATCTTCAGAAGTTGTGAACAGTTCCTCTGTGGATCATTTCAAGAAAAGGTTAGACCAAATCTTGCACACTATTTGAGTGTGTAGAAAATTTTCCCTGGCACCCGTTGCCATTGGTACCTCTTCGGTATGGGCCGCAAGGCTTTTTGAGGTATCTCTCCTTCTCTCTCTCTCTCTCTTCTCTTGAATTCATTTTCCGAACCCAAAATCAGTCGGGGGGGGGGGGGACGGTAAACCTTAGATTTAAATTCCAAAATAGTAGAATTCAATTCAAAGAGTAGAAGTCGTGTAAAGAATTCTCCATTACAATTACGTTTTCCACAATAACTCTCCGCATTGTATTACAGCATACAATTGCGTCCCCTCTTTAATCCCCCTTCCATTTCCGACCCTGTGAAAAAGAAAAATAGGTCAAATAGGAGCGAAACAGGGGTATTAATTAGACTTTAAAACGACAAAAATGCCCAAAGCAACGTAATACTCCACTACAGAGTGCATAAGAAATTTTGTTTTCACTTTTAATTATGATAAACAAAACTTTATAAAAATCGTAGCAAAAAATCCCGATGCATCAAACACCTTGATAATTAACGTAAATTCGCAGAAAAAGACACCAGTTAATGATTTACATATCTTCGTCCCGGAATATTATGCTAAATACTTCAAAGGTCAAGGTCACCGTTTCGAATATTAATGCAATATATGGCCAGGCCCGCGCCCGAGGGCCATGACCCCCATACCGACCCTCCATCTCGCTACGCGACTGCCTGGAAGACATGCTGCTCCATGGGGTTAGGTGAAAGACTCCAACCCCAACTCCAAAAATAATTAGGAAGTGTTCGTTATGGGGTAATTGTAGTGTCGCAAAAGCACAACTTCTCTGAACGTCAACCGAAACGTTTCCAAAACGGGTGAACACGATTTTAACCAGAAAGTGAAACACTGAAATACGGTGCAAATCTTTCATTATTTTCATTTGCTTTGTCCTTTTTACTTCCTTTTCTAGCTTTATTTTACTTGGGCTAACCGGGAGTAGATCTTAGGGTTTTTGTTAGCCTGTAACTTCTTAACTTCTGTATTCACAATAAAATAATTTAATTATGAATTTAAAAAATTATTTGTTCTTATACGTTCGTGTGTATCGTTTCTGGAGGGGCAAATATAGCATCATCTTCTGACGATATGTAGGGTAAGATTGCTAATGGTCGCGCATCGGTCCTAATGTCGCGCATTTGAATTAAAAAAAAACTCCCCACAAAATACTGTTACAGTGAAAGAAATAAAATTCATGTGAAACATTACTTCTAGTAACAAAGATTTAATTCGTCTTGTTGCCTTAGACGAAGATAAAGCTTTGGATGTTTTTTGCAAATTACGGTGTGATATTAAAAACTCGTTTATGTCCGAACTGTGGTAAAGAGTGTAATTATAGGTAAGGTAAGGTAAGGTAAAGTTAGGTTAGATTAGATTAGAGAAAATGAAATTACATACCAGAAAATATTTATATGATGTATTTTAAAACGTTTTAACATAATCTGTCATCCATTTTTTGTGAAATTGGGCAGCTTTCGAGATATACATTTCAAAAAAAAAAAATTATTCATCTCAAAACCTGCTCAGCTGCACAAAAAAAAAAAAAACGGAGAGAAAACACATTACAATACATCAGAAAATGATTATCTGGTATGTAATTTCGGGTGATGTGTTCTGAGGAATATTTACTCTAATACCTCCAATGGTTTAAAATGGTATGTTACCACAACATTCTCGAGTACCACTCGTCAAACTTAAAAAAGAAAAAAATGCAACAATTTGTGTCTGAAGTTAACGCTGTGAAAAAAAATTAAAAGGGACAGTCCAAAATTCTTCACGTTGTCACGTGACGTTGTGACAAAGTCGCTCGTGTAGCCTACAGCATTTGGAATAATACAAAGCAGCCGGATGTAACAGAGAATAATTGTCGCAGCGACTGTCTACCGTGTAGCTTGCCTCTTGGGAAACAACAGTACCTATTCTTTGTGATTCGTCGTTACAACTTCGTTACAGCGACAAAGTCGCTCGTGTAGCCTTGGCCTTACACTTGGGTGTGTGTATATATATATATAATTTAGGGTGGTCCTCAAAATCGAAAGTTGGAATTATTCAGCTCCCAGGGCCTCAATCTGTGAGGTTACCCATAAAAACACTGTGGTTAAAATTACATTGAGAAATAATAATATTTACCCTGTGCTCATGAAGGTTGAAGTTTATAGGGTATACCAGCCTCCGGGTCCCCCCCATTTAAGGGTATTAGCCGCTCAGGGGCGGGGGTCTCATGGGTGCTGACGCCACTCCTTGTCGCCCGGTTCGCAGCGTGGCCTTCCGAGCGTCCTGGAATTTCTTCCGGTGCTCTGCAACACCCAGGAGCATGTACTGCAGCTGGTCCTCCTCCTTCTTCGTGTGGCGCCTGTTGTATTCTTGTGCCAACGCCACGGCCCGCTCGGCATGGTCGTTGGTCACGGACAGGTTCCGGACCACCTCGGCAGCCGCTTGGAATTGCTCGCTGTCCGGCCATTTCGACACATCCTGTTCCAGGAATCCACGTCGCAATTGGAGTCGGTCGAAGAACTGGCGAGTCCTCCCCGTCACGAATGTCTCTAATGACAGGGAAGAGCACGCCAGGACCGACGCTCTCTTGGGCGGGTCGTCCTCCTCCGTTGGCTCCTCCAACATCGCAGCAGTCATCGCCTTCTTCGTTTCCGGAGGAACATCGTCATCGAAGAGAGCCAGGGCCACCAACTCCTCGGACAAGTACCACAGGTGGTTGGCGAATTTCGACTTGGCTGCTTTCGCCACCTCCTTGTCTTCGTATTTTTCCAGAGCCTGGAGGAGCCAGAGATCTCTCAGGGGGGCCTTCGCCTTCGGGGCCTCCGTCCACGCCTTTGTGTAGAACTTCACGGCGAACACGCTCAGGCGCCGAACTCCGGCCTCTTCCTTGGCTGTGAGCCGTAACTGCCGCCGGAACATCCATACCTTCAGGGCGTACAACACCTTCGACATCCAGCGGGCCTGGTGCATCGCACCGGGCACTCGGAACCGAATCCCAGGGGGGGGGGCACTCCGCCGAGGAAGATGATGGTGAGTTCCAAGAGCTCCAAATAATCATCCCGGGGGTGACCTTTCTGCAAGGCCTTCTTGCAGAACTCGATGATGGAGTCTGCATCCTCCTCGACGATTTGACGAGCATTGGCATCACTCATGACGTGGTCGTAATCTTCTTGGTTCACAAACTCCCATTGCGCCTTGAATCGCTTGAAGAGCTGAACCTCGGGTGCCAACGACGGTCCAAGGACTTCCGTGAAAACCGCACTGACAAGAAGCTCCAGGACATGGTGACGACATGCCAGATAGAGGAGGCTTCTCCCAAGTTCCTGCTCGATCAGCACGCATGCACCTGTGTTCTTTCCCGTGTTTGAAGCCGTAGTGTCGAACGAGAGGGCACCAACTTTGTCATCCAATCCCCAGTCTCGCAAAGCTTCCACCACAGCTTTGGCACAGTTTGCACCAGTACCGGAACCGAGCTTGGCGACCTGGAGGAGCTGCACCTCGCCGCCACAAGAGACCAGGATCGGGAGTCGATCAACCTGTTTCTTGGACGTCAGATCCGCCATCAGCTTCCCATCCCAGTGAACAACGAGCGCAGCTTCTCGATGGAAGGGCTCCTTGAGCTGAGCGGCAACTTGTTGGCGTTGCGCCATCCTCTGGCGCCGTATGGACGACCGGTTGATGTTCAACTCATCAATGTTGTGGCCAAGGGACAGAGCCGTCTCACCGAGCACGTAAACGGCGTCGCGGTCGGTCAGCTTCGTGCGGTCCAAGCTAGCCGCCAGTGCCGGTGAAATGATATTCGCCGGCCGACTGCGCTTGGGTGGGCTGCAACCTCCGACAGCGCCACGGGTGGGAGAGTCGCTGGGGGGTGAAGAGCTCGAGCTGGAAGAGGCCAATTCTGCTGTTTGAGAAGTAGTGGCCATTTCTTCAGTCGCACGGCGCCGACGGCGTTGTTCAGCCTCCCTCCGCTGCGCAACATTGCGCTCTGTGCGAGCCAGGACACATCAGCTCCTCCCATGGTCCCCCTGCGGCCGGGTTCTCGTTGGGCGATCAGGAAGGCCTTGTCCTCCTCAATGTTCATCATGTTCAGTGCGTCAGCGTGGGCGACATCGAAGAGGTTGCAGAACATCGCTGCTGGAAGGAGGCTTCCCGTGCAATCTGGGCATCTGAGCGTCGATTCTTGTTCTTCTTGAGAAGCTTGTATTCGCCATACAACTTCTCTAGTTCTCAGTGATGTGGTCTCGTCTCGTCGTTGGAATCCGCGCTTTCGTCCACAAGATAAGCACTTCATCAGCAACGGCCGTGACAGCCTTCCTCGTCGTCGTTGCCGCCTTCGTGCTCAGCTTGTGCAGAGTCAGGCCGAGGACGTCGCCGATGGACGGCAGCTTGCTCCCCGTGAGTGCAGAGACTGGCGTCACAAGGAAGTCTTTTGAACGTGTACTGGCCATTTCACCAAAATAACACCTGGGGAAGATACATTAGAAACGTTTAATACCAATTCTAAAGGCAAGCCAAAAAAAAGACACTAATCTGTCAACGGTGAGAGCAACACCACACACAATCCGACCCTCTCAGCAAGGCGTGTCAACGGCCCACATAGGGGCATAACTTCAACCTTCTTGAACACAGGGTAAATATTATTATTTCTCAATGACATTTTAACCACAGTGTTTTTATGCATAACCTCACAGATTGAGACCCTGGGAGCAAGAGAAATATACGTTTGAAAATCCCCCCTATGCTTGAGGACCACCCTATATATATATATATGCTACCGAGAGGATGCCTCACGGGTGGGCTGCTCCTCTATCGTTATATAGTAGAGGTATTTTACTGTTTCCGCGGAAAATTTAGATATCATTATGTTCATGAACTCACAGTGATCCCGCGTATATACTTAGCATGTTATAGTGGGAAATAGTGTCGTGATAATTAATGTGAAAGGATGGTTGTGCATGGAGGTGGTGGTATCTGGAACGTGATTTAAAGGGATAAGAAGTGGGCACTCCTACCAGCATCTCCTTCCCCTTCCCCTCCTCTCGCCCCACCCCTACCGCTTACACTGCGAATCTTCCGTTTAATAGTAAATGTTTTTGACGGTGACCGCGGGAAATGTATGTTTCATTACGTTATAATCGTACAGTGACTCCGCGTGTATATACTTTTATGTGTCATAGCTAGTAATAGTTACATAATTAATGTGAAAAGATGCCTGAGCATCGAACCGGTAATATCTGGAGCATTATTTAAATTGACGAGAAGTGGGACGCCTATCGGCGTTCCCTTCATCTCCACCCCAACCACCACCACCATCTACCCCTCCCCCGCAAGCCTGCTCCTCCATCGATACAGGTGCAATGGGATCGTCTGCTGAAAATCGTGTTTTTGTAGAAAATCCTTTGTTATGTTTTATATTTGACAAAGTAGATCATATTAGATCAGACCTTCTCGTATCTGTTTGTCATGATTTCTATGATTCGGAAGAAATAGAACATGCGAGGGGACAGTTAAACACGCTGTTCAGTGCTACCCTCCCAACTCGTAGAGGTAATTCTAGAAACGAGAATATTCTAAAACAAATTATAAATAAAGTGTCGACCCCCCGGGATAATGAGAACAATATTACCTTCTACGATACTAATTTCCATAGAATACCGGTAATCTCTATGGGTGATGATAGACGTTTCGGTGCTCCTTAAACAGTACAATGAGGTACAAAAGTCATTAGTTGAAGTGAAACACCAACACGTGGTGTCAAATCAGAAAAATGCGATTTCGCTAGAACAATCCCGGTCGGAGTTAGATGCGTTGAAAGAGACGCTCCTCCCAAAGCCCAGTTACTCGGATGTGTTCAGCAAGTCAGAACCCCAAGAAGCGCGTCGGGCAGCGAGGGAAACGAAATCCCCCCCCAACTCCCCCCCTGAATGTGGGGTAGAAACGCAGCATGCAGAGGAAGCGGTCAACCTCCCTCCCGTTCAGGAAAGGGTCTCTTGCTCCCGATTTCACAATGAGGAATAGGGACTGTCCGATGCCAAGAGACGAGGCATTACTGCCCTCTTCCTTACCTTCCACTGAAGGTGAGAGGCGCTCGATTACTCAAACGCTTCGCTCGGCATCCAGTTCCCCGCCCACCTCCCACCGAATAGAGAGGGGCACGCGCGTCCGTCAGGATATAAACACCGCTAACAGACCCTCACCAAGCCACAGAGTAGTGGGGGGCCTCCTATCCCCCCAAGGTCGTGCCACCCATCCCCCATGCAGGCGAACCCTGCCTCA
Source organism: Bathynomus jamesi (assembly GCA_023014485.1). Taxonomy (NCBI): domain Eukaryota; kingdom Metazoa; phylum Arthropoda; class Malacostraca; order Isopoda; family Cirolanidae; genus Bathynomus; species Bathynomus jamesi. Next base: position 120,550 of record JAJOZX010006403.1, on the reverse strand, counting down.
GGGAGATTGAGGGAAGAGGACGGGTGGGTCACAGTTAACAGACGCTCTCCACGGAGGGTTCCTCAACCTGTCAGCGCGGCAAGGCCACCAGTGAGTAATCTCACCCTCTTTGTGTCGCGAATTCAGCTCTCGAACGAGGCAAGCGATATTCGACACATGATGGAATAGGTCTGTGGTGAACACATTATATTGTTAGTTAATAAACTAAACACAAAATCTCCGTATTATAACTCATTTAAAGTAATAATTAAAGGTGTAAATTCGCATTTCAACCCGTACAATATGAGTCAGTGGCCAGAAGGTATTGTTGTTAAGGAGTTTATTCACTTTTCCAGCAGATTTTATAACAGGCAAAATAATAATAATAATAATAATAATAATAATAATAATAACACTGGTCAACACTCATTTTATTGCCAATCATATTAGAGTGATTTTGGGGTAACTTTGTGGTGCTGATTCCGAATATGACATCGGTTTTGCTAGATTGGCTCTAATTTATGAGATAATTGGTACCCATTGAAACACGTAAAAATGCAAAAAATTTAATGTTCAGGCGGAGCCTACTTACAAATCGCATTGAAATTGTCTCAAATCACAAAAGTAAACACATGAAATACATAAGGGCATTTTATTCGGTCTCACCATCTAGAATGTTCCGGTAGTTTCCTATATGCACGCGTTATGGTTACGTTTCCTATTAATTGAGGGTATTCATTATCTCAAGAACTAGAGCCAAATCGGAAAAACTACTTTCATTTTGGAATTCAGCAACCCCAAAATACCCTAAATTCGTACGAATTTCCTTGGCAACGAAAATTTTTTTTTTTTTTGTTGACCTGTGTAATAGGCGCCCTAACGGTAATGCCTGAAATTTGTACTGTGTATAATAATAATCAGATTAATAAGTTTTCTATCAGTCATGGCGGATAACTTGTTGCAAATAGTCTCATATAATGTACGGTCAGTGAGGAATTCAATTGTAGATGTTCATAAAATCTGTGACAGTGCAGATTTGATACTCCTGCAGGAGCACTGGCTACCTAAGCAAGAGCTAAAATTCCTCTCTACCATCCATGATTACTTTATGTACCATGCGTCATCAGCAGTAGAATTGTCAGATGAATTAATGTACGGTAGGCCTTTGGTGGTGTTGCTTTCTTAATAAAGAAAAATTTGTCAAAACATATACAATTTTTAACAAGCGATAATGTAAGGTTGTTAGGCATCGAATTACGAGCGAACAATGATTGCATATTAAGTGTAAACTGCTATTTACCATACAACAACGGCAGTAATCTAGATGAATACATTGATTTACTGTATAAAATTAAGTCATTATCAGATAACCCCAAATATTTCTCACTATATAATAAATGGGGGACTTTAATGCACATGTGAACTCGGAATTCTTTGTAAAATTGGGTAACATGTGCGAGTCGGCCAAATTAAGTATAAGTGATGTAGATGTATTAGGGGTAACCAGTGGTAATTTTACATACGTTAGTGATATGAGTGGTACCCCCAGGTGGATTGATCATTGTCTCACTAGTAATAATCTAAAGGATCGAATTGTTAGAGTTCATATTCCGCATGATTTCCTCCCTTCTGATCATAGACAATTAGAACTATTAATTAATTTTACCAATTTATGCAACACGACTTAACAAGAACTCAATAGGTAAGAATAATCGCGTCGATTGGTCTAATGTTAATATGTAACAGAAGAGAATACAAAGACAGAACAGGTCACCTCTTTAATAATTTAGAAATTTTGCATCTTGCCTGTAATAATCCTTGCTCAAGTGATTCTCACTGTAAACTCATAGATAGGTATTATAGTAAGATAGTATCCCTGTTAACAGAAGCAGGAAACCCCCTGATTAAATCTTACAACTATCATACTAAGATTATTCCTGTATGCAATGATTTTATTGCCCCCCTGAAGAGGGAATCGAAAGACGCCTATGATTTGTGGTGCATTCATGGTAGACCCAGATTAGGACCAGTATACATGAATATGTGTAGAAGTAGGAGAGAGTATAAGGCGGCCATAAGGCGATGTAAACAGGAAGAAGAGTCTATTCGAGCATCAAAAGCCTGTGAAGCTCGCATAAATAACGATAATAACAAATTTTTGAAATTTGTTAAGAATCAAACGGGTGTCAAAAGTGTCCTCCCTCCGACAATCGATGGGAGGACAAGGGAAAATACATTGATATCAGTTCCTGAAGTAAAGAGGTTAATTAAAGAGTTAAAGACTGGTTCTGCGTCAGGGGTAGATGACCAATCGAATGAGCACTTAAAATATGCCAATGACGTAGTATGTTTGCATATATCATTGCTGTTATCAGCCATGCTTGCTCATAGCCATATCCCTGCGGAGTTCATGAGGGTATATATCTTACCCCCGGTCAAAAATAAGGATGGAGACAATCTGCCCAGCAATAATTGCAGGCCTATTGCTGTCGCTTCCTGCTTCTCGAAAATACTAGAAAAACTTGTTACTCCGATTAATTGATACCTATGGACATCTAATCAGTTTGGTTTTAAAAGGTTCCACTCAACTGACCTGTGTATCTATGTAAAGAAACAATTTCTAAATACATTGACAGTAATTCAACTATTTATAGCTGTTTCCTAAATATAAGTAAAGCATATGATAGAGTGAACCACAATATTTTATTTAAAAAACTAGAAGACAGGAAGGTTCCCATGTACATATTAAACTTATTGAAATTTTGGTATTCCCACCAATCTTTTACCGTTAGGTGGGGCAATGTATTATCCGAATGTTTTGGCTCCTTTTGCGGGGTTAGACAAGGCTCCTTGCTCTCCCCTATGCTGTTTAATGTATATATTGATGGATTAATTGCTTCACTTAATGAGGCAACAGTGGGATGTTGTATAGATAACACAAAGATAAATAACTTAGTTTATGCCGATCATATGGTGTTACTAAGTCCCTCTGTTAAAGGTCTGGATCGGCTACTAAAAGTCTGCGAAGTGTTTTCGCAGAAACATGATATTCTTTTGAATGTTACAAAAACTAAAGTTATGCAATTTCATCCTAAAAGCTGTAATTAGCCAACTGATATAAGGTTTAAAATGAATGGTGAAGTAATTCAGGAAGTATAAAAGTTTAAGTATTTGGGTCAAACTATTACCAACTCCTTGAGTGATGACTCGGATATAAGAAAACAATCTCGAAGCCTTTGTGCTAAAGCGAATATGACTATAAGGAACTTTCGGTTCTATACAAGTGAAGCTAAAGACACTCTCTTTCGTACTTTCTGTAGTAATATATACGGACAGCAACTCTGGGTGAAGTATAAAAAAGGTGCTGGCAGAACTCTAAATTTGCTGTACAACAGGTCTTTCAGACTCATACATAAATTACCCCCGAGATGCTCAGCTTCGCAAATGTTTGCACCCCAATGTCCCGAGTTTCCCGGAGGTAATAAGACGTGCTCAATACAGTCTAACGCAAAGAATTAAAAAATCAACCAACCCGATTATCCAAGCTATCCATGAGCCCTGCCGTTTATCCTCTAAACTATGGAATTCTTGGTACGAAAACGTCTGTCTGTAGCTCCACTTAACTTCGACATTACTGTATTATTTCTAATCAATTGTGTATATTTTTATCCTTAGTATGTGAACTGTCATTGTACTGGGTGATCCAGATAAATGGGACCCATAAAAAAAAGCCAAATATTCTTAATATTTAATTCCTTTCATAAAAACTATATATAATTCGAAAGAGTAGAGTTACAAGTTTATTATGAAATATTTATTTTTTAAAAATGACTCCTTTCAAATGTGCTCCATTAGTTGCCAAGCATTCCAGTGTTCTCGCTTGTAAGTTCTGCATCACTTTTGCAAGAGTGTGCGGTGGTATGGCCTGTATCTCATTTGTGATGGCGGCCTTCAATTCTTGCAAGGTCGTTGGGTTATTTCTGTAGACCCTACTCTTTAAATATCCCCAGAGATAATAATCCAAGGGAGAAAAATCCGGAGACCTTGCGGGCCATTCAACGTCTCCAAATCTTGAGATTAACTCGCCTGGAAACGTTTGACGCAAAACTGCCATGCAGTTCCTCGTGGTATGGCAGGTAGCTCCGTCTTGTTGGAACCAGTGGTTTTCTAGAATCTAGACAAAGATCTCTTAATTTAGGAATAAGGAAATCGGTCAACATTTTTTCGTAGCGATCACCATTTACAGTGACCGTGTTTCCGGTGGAATCCTCGAAAAAGTACGGCCCTATGATCTGAGATGCAGTAAGACCACACCAAACAGTTACACGCTGACTATGCAACGGGACTTCGGTAATATTCAATGGATTTTCTGTTGCCCAGAAACGACAATTTTGTTTGTTTACAGTTCCATTCAATTGAAAATCGGCTTCGTCTGACATAATCAAAGTTGCTAGAAAATTGGTGGTGTCATTTACCTTCTGTTGGATCCATTGACAGAATTGTCGTCTTCGTGCGAAATCTCCATCGTTTAATTGTTGCACTGTTTGAATTTTATATGGAAAGAGCATTAAATTTTGCTTGAATATACGGTGTGTTGTTCCATATCCAACTCCTAACAGCTGAGAAGCACGTCTGATGCTTATGTTAGGATTATCCTGTACAATTTCATGAGTTCTGTTAATGATCTCGTCTATCCTTGCTGTGCGCACTCTTCCAGTTGGTTTTCTTTTTCCAATGCTGCCAGTTAGGGAAAAATTTCTGACACACCGACGGATTACTTTCTTAGAAGGTGATTTTGACATCTGAAAATTTGTCTTGAAAGATCTTTGAGCTGAAACTACACTTCTTCCATGCTCATAATATTGCTGTTATGAAACGCAGCTGTTCCACAGTTCATGCAGTCATCTTGAAGGGTTAGTTTTAACTAGCACTTTTATTTTGTTTTGTATCTTATCTTGTCTTGTATTGTCAAAACCTATACAATCCTGTACAAACTTGTAACTATCCTCTTTCGAATGATGCGTATGATTTTATAAAAGGACTTATACTTTAAGAGTTACAGGGGTTTCTTTTGGGTCCCATTTCTCTGGATCACCCTTTATTAATAATATTTGTCACATGGACTATAGTCTGCCAATAAACCTTTTCATTTTCATATATTTTTTTTCTCCTTCTACTCGACCGGTCAACTTTGGAACAATCTTCCTCAATCCATCTTCCCCTTATCTATTTTGGATGAGATAATTGTTTACGAGGCTGAGATTGCGCATTATATCGACAGGCTAAAAGTTAGCAAGGCTCCAGGCCCTGACGCTTTTTATCCCAGACATTTGAAAGATTTGAAAGGCGTTATCGTAGGCCCCTTAACAAAGATTTTTAGTCAGTCACTCGAAACGGGGATTATTCCTGAAGACTACAAATTAGCTAACGTCACGCCTATTTTTAAAAAAGGCGACCGCGCAGTAGCTAGCAATTATAGGCCCATTAGCTTAACGTCAATTGTCGGTAAACTTTTGGAATCCGTAGTTAGGGATCGTATCATCGATCACTTAGAAAGTAGAGATTGATTAATAGTAGTCAGCATGGTTTCGACGCCATAGGTCTTGTTTAACTAATTTGTTAGAATTTTATAACGAAATAGTGCGCGAATACGATAGGCATAGAGCAGCTGACGTTATTTATTTAGATTTTAAAAAGGCGTTCGATACAGTTCCACATAGGAGACTAATTGCGAAGGTCAAAGCGCACGGTATACGCGGTCAGGTAGCTAACTGGTTAGAAGAATGGCTTCGTGCTAGGAGACAGAGGGTGGTAGTTAATGGCAGTGAATCGGGGTGGTTAGATGTAGGTAGCGGTGTCCCACAGGGTTCAGTGTTAGGCCCATTGCTATTTGTAATTTACATTAACGACATAGATGTAAGATTGACTAGTAACGTGTCAAAATTCGCGGACGATACTAAAATAGGCGGTAAGGTTGTTAACGAGGACGATAGTAATAGGCTCCAAGACGATGTAAATAGGATTATGGAGCGGACTGATAAGTGGCAGATGCAATTTAACGTAGACAAATGTAAAGTTTTGCATATAGGTTCTCGCAACAATAATTACACGTACACGATGGATGATAGGGAGTTAGCGAGCGTTGACGAGGAAGTAGATTTAGGCGTACGCGTATCTAAGGATTTAAAGGTTAGGAACCAGTGCCTGGAGTCTTGCGCAAAAGCTAATAGGATGTTAGGCTTCATAGCGCGTAATTTCGAATTTAAATCGAAGGATATTATATTGCCCCTTTACAAGTCCCTAGTCAGGCCTCATTTAGAATATGTAGTTCAGTTTTGGTGCCCGTACTTGCGTGAGGATATTGATAGGTTAGAAAGGGTTCAACGTCGTGCCACGAAACTAATTCCGTCATTGCGCAACAAGCCTTACGAAGATAGGATTAAAGAGTTAGACCTGTATTCACTCGAAACTAGGAGATTAAGGGGGGAGCTTATTGAAGTTTTCAAAATCGTTAATAACATCGATAATGTAAATTTTGACAAATTGTTCACTTTTGATAATAGTAATACTCGTAATAACGGATTTAAGTTGCGTGGCAGACGTTTCATTACTAATATCGCTAAAAACTTCTTTACGTTTAAAGTAATTGATAAATGGAATAATCTTCCCGCGTGAGTCGTTCATTCTACCAGCGTTAATATGTTTAAGAACCGTTTAGATAGGCATTTTAAAAATATTAACGTTGTTTGAAATAAAAAAACAATTAGTCACAGGAACGCTGGGGGTGGTGTCGAGGATGAGTCTGTTGACGATTAATGCCAGCTTGTGACATGCCAGCGTGATGCCAGCAATAAAAAAATAAAAATAAAATAAAAAATTAGACTAACATGAACGTAGATGTAGTTCGTAGAGTAAACTAACCCACTTTTTGTTTAACTTTACCTACTTTTTTTTTTCTTATCCTCTCCTTACTTTGCATGTCTGTAACTCTCTTTTCTTGCATGTTTGTAGTTTGCATGGTATGACTGTGAGTTAAGACTGTGTTTACATGGTTTGTAAGCGTTCTTATTTTACTTCTTTTCATCTTTCACCCCTCTCCTATTCTCTACGACTATTTTTCTGACTTGTCGGCAGTGGCCGGCGGATGATGATGATGGTGAGTCTTTTTTCTCTTTTTCTGAATGAATGTTAACCCACGAGTGATAGGTGTTCCTCCTTACTTAACCCCTTATTCTCTTCTCTTCTCTTAACCCCTACTTTTTCCTTTCTCTCGGGCTAACCTTAGAGTGGATCTTAGGGTCTTTGTTAGCCTTAGCTTCTGTAGATCTGAATCCTTCAAACGCAGAGTATCCAGGTATCTGAAAAACCTTGGATCTTGATTTTGGCTTTCTTCTTCCTCTCTCGGAGAGGGGCATTTTCGCGAGCATTCGCCATTATCCCCTCGTCTTGTTTCCTCCTTCCTGCATAAAAAAAACTTTATACGACGTTAATAATTGAGCAAATGTGTATTTACTCTTATTTAAGTTGTGTTTTATAACTTTTCGCTTTAAATAAATTCTTCCTCGAATTAGTTCTTGACCGTCAATCAGTCTCATGAAGGCATTACGTACGTAACGTATTCGACTGTACTTATACACGAAGGGAAAATAATAATAACGGGAGATGGACAAATAAGAGGGCATCTAGAAATATTTGCAAAGAACACCTTATAGTCCCAGTTTACCTGGTGAAATCAAGTCTTAAATGAGTCAGTGAGCACTTTCAGCAAGTCGTAAAACCAAAATATGTCTATTCCAACTTTGAAATTTTCTTATATTTCTTCATCAATGCATTCTTTTCTCATAAAACGGAGGTTTTAGCTCTTTACTTTCTTCAGAAGTGGTGATACAGTTCTTCAGATCGCCAAGGTAACTTGGATACACTTGTTGTTGTTGGTGCTGTTGTTTAACCTCCTTCGCAACATATAAAGTCGTATAACGGAGGGAACCTGCTGCATTTTTACGTGGGATACGAACCAGAGGTCACTACATCATCTGTACGTTATATTAGGTTAGGTACATTACATCTTATAAATTGAAAACATCGTGGTGCAATAAATATATATATATATATATATATATTATTATATATATATATATATATATATATATATATATATATGATTTGGTTAACCTACATTATTGTTTGCATTAATTATTTACACTTTCAACCAAGCAGTGATTACCAGAGCAAAAATAATTAAAAGTTTTAGAATTACAACCGCACTTTTGTAATTATCGTAAAACGGGCAAATTTTCTGCATTTACTTGTTTGAAAATTCATTGACGCTTCTCTCATCCAAGATTATAACTCGCATTAAATTTGGTAAAAAAAAAAAAAAAAAAACGTGAAAACGGGGCACTGGGCATCGTAACCCTAAAACATGAGATAATGTCCAATAACTCTTCATTCAGTGTCACCGCTTTGTGACGCTTCCCTATCACCATTAATAAATACAGTATTTTTTCCTTCTTCAAACAATTCACGACAGAATAGTTTGAAATTGGATCTTGTGTTTATCCTCCGATCTTCTTCATTACCTGATGAGAGAGAGAGAGAGAGAGAGAGAGAGAGAGAGAGAGAGAGAGAGAGAGAGTCTTTGACTAGACAATATAAATAAAGTGTGGTTTTGAGTTTCCCTCGAAATCATTCATTGTTGACTCATCTTTCACCTTCGACTTTATTCCTGCAGCGTTTGACCCTTACCCAGATGTGAAAAAGTCTATAAAGAGGAACCAGTTTATATAGGATTGCCAGATTTTTCAAATGCCCATCGGGACAAAAAAATTTCTGAGGTTTTTTTAAGACCAAATTTTTTTTAAAATTGAAACTAGATTTCTTCAACGGTTACAACAAACAAAATTAGAAAAATTTTATTACAATAATATTTAACAATTAAACATCGTGAATAAATTGAAATTATTATACATAATATTGAAATTCTAAATCAATTCATCCCTAAAAAAATTTGCTTAAAAAATATTTTTTGCCGGACATTTTGAACGCGGGATTTTGACGCGGGATTTTTGGATCAAATGCGGGACTGTACCGTAAAATACGGGACGTCTGGCAACCCTAAGTTTATAACCTAACCGTACTTAGATATACTTGCAATTCACTCTTGATGCAGAAACAACGGATCACCTAAAGATTAGGGCCCCAACCTTCTTTAGTTAGCCTTATAAGGCTAACAAACGAAAATATCACGACCTACCTAACCAATCGTTTGGACAACTGTACGCCCTTGACGATTGGTTAGGTTAGGTGTGATATTTTCAGTTAGCCTTATAAAGCTAACTAAAGAAGGCTGGGGGCCCTGATCTTCAGGTGATCCGAAGCAACTGCACGAAGGCATTTGTTAATATTTCGAAAAATAACACTGGTCAACAACAATTTTGTCACAACGGTTTTGATGGGTGTTCTAAGTGTACTTTTTCATGCTGAATCTAAATATGAAATCAGATTTTTTCTATCAGGCTTAGTTTACTTGTGACGCTATGTTCATTTTTTCCTCATTTAGCATGATCACCGGATAAAAAAATAATAACATATTATATATAATTAAGTATATAACAATATTATAATATAAAACATTATAAAAATAATAAATATAATATATATTATATTAATTAATATAACTATAATAAAATATATTAATATTAATATATATGTTGTATTAATTTTTCTGTAAAATTAGTACAATTTATTCCTTTGGGGAGAAAGTTCTGATAATGCTGGCAGGATAAATTTGGTCGGAGCAGCAGACTGTGCAGGTTGAAACATGTTTGTACCTGTTCAGACATGAGCCTAGTTTCTGTGTGTAGAGCAGCTCCAAGTCAGTCTGCTTGTAAAAGTCACATGTTAACAGCTAGTGTCTGTTGCTTCTTGTTAATTTTACACCAGTGTTGTATTCATATAGATGTTTTGTAATGCCACGGAACTGTCTGAATCATCCTAATTCCTTTTGTTATGTATGTGGTGATCTAACTTTAAAATCCCAGAAACGTAACTTTACACCATTAGTAAAAAAATGCTATGAACTTTATTTCGGATGTAAAGCAGGCGATCAGGACAAGAGTTGGGCCCCTCACATTTGTTGTGTGACATGTGTAAGACTACTTACAGGATGGCTAAACGGTTCACGTCACATGCCATTTGCTATTCCAATGATTTGGAGGGAACCCAAAGATCACACAACAGACTGCTATTTCTGCCTGGTAAATACAAAGAGGATCACTTCAAAAACAAAGAGCCTTATGAAATACCCTAATCTACCGTCTGCAATGAGACCAGTTCCCACAGTGCTCAACTTCCAGTACCAAATCCTCCTGAACATGTAAGTTTAAGTGATGAGGAATCAAACGTAGCTGTAGCATATCACGAGGAAAAAGATGAAGACATTTCCGATCCAACATTCCAGGCTACCTGTTCCGCCAATGAACCACATTTACTGTCACAAGGAGATCTAAATGACCTAGTTCGTGATTTGAATTATCTAAGAAGCAGGCTGAACTTTTAGGTTCAAGATTAAAGGGTTGGAATCTACTGCAACGTGACACTAAAGTTTGTTTTTTCCGCAGCCGCCATGATGAATTCAAAGAATGGTTCTCCCATGAAGATGGACTTGTGTTTTGTAAAGATGTTAATTCAGTCATGGGGGCTCTTGGTCATGAACATAACGTGGATGAGTGGCGATTGTTCATTGACTCCTCAAAAGTCAGCTTGAAAGCAGTCCTTCTTCACAACGGAAATAAATTTCCTTCTGTACCTATTGCACATGCAGCCATGCTGCAAACATGAAAGAGTCATACGACAACATGAAGTTGCTTTTAGAAAAGTTTCAGTATCAGAAATATAAGTGGAATATCTGTGGAGATCTGAAGGTCATTGCACTTTTGCTAGGGTTGCAGCTAGGTTACACCAAGTATGTTTTTTTTATGTGAGTGGGACAGTAGGGACAAGCAAAACCACTACGTTAAGAAGGATTGGCCAAAACGCACCTCACTTGTTCCAGGCAAGAAAAATGTGAATAGTTCACTTGTTGACCCTGAGAAAGTGTACCTTCCTCCTTTGCATAGCAAGCTTGGACTTATGAAAAACTTTGTTAAAGCGATGGATAAAGCGCAAACAGGATTCACATACTTGAGAATAAGTTTCCCCGGATCAGTGATGCCAAGATTAAAGAAGGCATTTTTGTAGGCCCTCAGATCAGAGAATTGTTAAGAGATGAGAGATTTGAAGGAGAGTTGAATGAAGTTGAGAAAGCTGCGTGGCAGAGTTTCAAAAGTGTCTGCACAAATTTTTGGGAAATCACAAGGCCGAAAACTATCCTGAAATAGTAGGAGATCTTCTTAAGTCTTACCAAGCAATGGGGTGCAATATGTCATTAAAGGTTCATTTCTTGGACTCTCACTTGGACTTTTTTCCGGAAAACCTGGGTGCGGTAAGCGACGAACATGGTGAGCGTTTTCATCAGGATATTTCTGCCATGGAAAACCGTTACCAAGGCAAATGGAGCCCCAGTATGCTGGCTGACTATTGCTGGACTCTTAAGAGAGACATGCCTGAGGCAAAGCACAGCAGAAAATCAAAACAAGCTACTTTTTAAACTACAGGTATGTCTTTTCGATCATATTTTAATAAGTATGTAACTATATGGGTTTTTAAAAATTAAATTGCATGTCACACAAAAACCAGACCTGATAGAGAAATTTTACAAACTTATTTGGATTCAGCACAGAAAATACTAGAATAAGGTATTTTCATTCTTGGGACACGAAAAAAATATTTTTTTGTTGCCCACTGTAATTTATTTAGGATTAGTCTCGTTACAAAAGAAAAATTGCATTTCCTCTTCCTCCTTAACATTCGTTAAGGCCGCCCGGTTAGGTTACGCGTTAGGTTAGGTTGGTGTGATTAATTTAAATTACATTAAAACGAATTCCCCAAAAAATTTAATTCTGTCAATCGAACCCTCACGAATGTTGACAATATCTTTTCGTTGGTATGGACGACAATTTAAGCTAAAAGGGAACTTTAACTTTTTGGACATCTTCACAGTTGACCGTTTTTCTCTAAATCAGAAGACGCTGAAGTTCATTAGTCGTATGGGGGTAGATTTAAACTATTTCTTAATTCGCTTCTCATAATTGTGATGTGTGTAAAATGGCGGACATGATGCCGTTTGGTTTTTGAAGAACGCACTACATACTCTTTCTTAAAGAGGGAAGGGGCAATAAAACGGGACTCTTAAGACCTAGTGGAACTCGAACCCACGACCCCGCGTCCCACTATGCCTAATGTTCCTACTTTATTGCCTTTCCATTTCCCATCTTCTTTACGTGCAGTCATTGCACTTAAAACGCATTCAAATACTCGGAGTATGTTACTATAATATACAGGGTGTCCCAAAACTTAGAACACACGGTTAACTTCGTCACTCTCGTGAACTTTGGGTTAAACTAGACCAACCACCAATACACTCAGATGACTATCTCGGAAATTCAAACCAAACCCCGACCCTCCCCCAACCCCTCTGTGCGGGGGGAACAGAGGTTTTCGGATGTTCTTTTTTCTTACGAAATTCGACGTGATATTAAAAAAAGTGAGTTTTCATGATTAAAATTCCAACCATATTTGCAGTTTTTACCCTCCTCTCTCATCCATCCAAAGGCTACATCGCGGCCACGTGACCAAACCGCTTCCTGTTAGATCAGCGAGGTTGAGCGACGTTGCGCGTGTTCAGTAGTTGGACGGGTGATGATGTTGAGATAGATAGTTGGGATTCACGTAAAGTCGTAAGTAGCTCCCATTCCCCCACCCCACCCCGATCACCTTTGTCATTACGAAAAAAAGGTTAAAAAACTGCAAACATTATATTATCTCTTATCGACGTTGCCATAACAACCGATTAACAAAAGCACAAAAAAATTTTTGAAACGGAATTCAAAAATTCTTCAAAACAAGAAAGACAAATTGAAAAAAAAAAATAAATAAATAAAATAATAATTTAGGAGAAACTAAAAAAAAAAAAAAAAAATACCTTTTTACGTCTAAATAAATATAATATTCACGTTTGAAACAATTGGAGACACTAACCGCCAAAAAAAAAAACTTTCCAATCATAACGTGTCTAGCCTCATTACCTAATTAATGATTTTCACTATAATAACTTGTGAATGCGTAAACCAATATTTTACGAAAAATTCTTCATCCTTTCGATGGTCCGCTGAACAAATTCCTCAAAAAGTCTCAAAGGAAAACTGACGACGACAAAAAAAAAAAAAAAAAAAAAAATCACCGATTTGAAAGAGTTCCATTGAGCTTTCGATAACATCGTTTTTACATAATGAAAAGGAGAGTGTATTGGTTGGTTGGTTTTTTTTTATCTATAATTTACTGTTGGTTGAGGAAAAGTTAAGTGAAAATTACATCGAAATTATTACATTCGTAAAAACATTTCGTTGCTCATCGCATCTGCAGAAATTGAAGTTATAACAGATGCTTCCGGTGGTTTTTTCTTTACTAAGACTGAGGATATATATATATATTATATATATATATATATATAATATATATATAATATCAGTACTGTCAGTAAGTTTCACTTTGTCAGACATACATTTCATAAACATAGCTCAGCAGCATATATATATATATATATATATATATGTGTATATATACTTTGGTAACTTTTGGTTAACTTCCGGCCGAATTGTTCATTCTGACGAAGGTCAAGCTTTTCACTCCACCTTAGACCTACAGTTTAACGTGGAATCCGAACCACGCCCCACCAGCAGCCCAGCGTCTTAACCACTAGGCCACTCAGGGTACCCATTTATCTACCAACCACTTTATTGTGTGGAAGGATGAACAGCTGGGTTTTGCTGCGCGCCGGCTGCCGTCACCGTGTCTCGATCACGGGGCCGATAGATTCGTAGTCAGCAACGCTAACCACTACACCACCGAGGCGCATATATATATATATATATATATATATATATAAAAGGTCTGGATCAGCTATTAAAAGTCTGCGAAGTGTATTCGCAGAAACATGATATTCTTTTGAATGTTACAAAAACTAAGGTTATGCAATTTCATCCTAAAAGCTGTAATCAGCCAGCTGATATAAGGTTTAAAATGAATGGTGAAGTAATTGAGGAAGTACAAGAGTTTAAGTATTTGGGTCAAACTATTACCAGCTCCTTGAGTGATGACTCGGATATCAGAAAACAATCTCGAAGCCTGTGTGCTAAAGCGAATATGACCATAAGGAACTTTCGATTCTGTACAAGTGAAGCTAAAGACCCTCTCTTTCGTACTTTCTGCAGTAATATATACGGACAGCAACTGTGGGTGAATTATAAAAAAGGTTCTGGCAGAACCCTAAATTTGCTGTACAACGGGTCTTTTAGACTCTTACATAAATTACCCCCGAGATGCTCAGCTTCGCAAATGTTTGCTACCCGCAATGTCCCGAGCTTCCCGGAGGTAACAAGACGTGCTTAATACAGTCTAAATGCAAATAATTAAAAAGTTAACCAACCCGATTATCCAAGCTATCCATGAATCCTGCCATTTATCCTCTAAGCTATGGAATTCTTGGTACGAAAACGTCTGTCTGTAGCTCCACTTAACTTCACACATTACTGTATTATTTCTAATCAACTGTATATATTTCTATCCTTAGTATGTGAACTGTCATTGTATTAATAATATTTGTCATATGGACTATATAGTCTGCCAATAAACCTTTTCATTTTCATATATATATATATATATATATATATATATATTGGCGGTCATAAGTATTATTCCGACAAAGAAAAATATTTCAATTGTATTCGTCCTTATCTTTTGTAACATGCATTGGATAGTTATAGAAAGTTTATCGTTCGTTTGGAAAAATTTAACAAATAATATAAATTGGTTCAACTCCAACACATAATGTAAAACATCAAACAATTTTGAGGAAAATAAAAAAAGAAGTTAAAATGCAAAACTTTTCGTACATTTATACAAAATTATTTAATACTTTGTGTGTCCACTCTTGGCTTGAAGAATTTAAAATTTTATCAGTAGTTGGTTGGTTGTTGATTAGAGACTGTTGACAATTCTGAATTATTATAGAACTTTCTTTGTGAATCTCCATGGAAGACGGATGACTGTACGAGCCATTAGTAAGCAGTGGGATCGTCGTGGTTAAGAGCTGTCTACGGATCTTAAGAGATGTTATTGCTACACACGAGTCCTATAAGAAGATAGAAGAAATTCGAATTCTATTTACGATGGTTGCTGCAGATATAAAGAAATGGAAAGGCTTTGGAACAATCAAAACTCTATCAAGGTGTCAACGACCTTGCAAGTTTTCAGAACGTACAGCTAGACAGATTGAAAGAATGGCTGCTGCGAATCCACGAGTGACTGCGGGTAATATTTACCAAACATTAAGACTATCTAAGGTCTATGTCCAATTGTCCATTTCTTCTACTGTACGTCGTACTGAGAAACAATGGTCTGCATGGAAGAGTTACACGAAGAAAACCTCTGGTACGAGAAGTTCACAAATAAGCTCGTTTAAAGTACGCCAAGGATCATGAAAATGATGGATTTGCATTCTGAAAGAAAGTTTTCTGGACAGACGAGATCAAAATTGAATTATTTCGCAACAACGAACAACAGTATGTTTGGCGAAAATCAAATACAACATTCAGGGGAAAAATTAGACCCTTCCTACCGTTAAAAATGGTGGTGGTAGTGTGCTTCTTTGGGGATGCTTTAGAGCTTCTGGTCCGAGAAAGCTTGTTGTCATCAATGGAATCTTGAATTCGAAGAAATATCAGGAAATTTTAGAAGAAAATGTATTGCCTTCAGTTCGGGAGTCGCGAATGAGTCGCAACTGGATACTGCAACAAGGTAATAATCCAAAACATATACGTAAGAGCACCATGAAATAGCTTCAACAAAAGAATTTCAAGCTTCTCAAGTGGCCTAGTCAAAGCCCAGAGCTCAATTTAATCGAGAATTTATGGTTTGATTTGTAAAAAGCTGTTCGCAAGATAAACTCTTCGAATATGAATGAATTGCAACAATTTTCTTTAGAAGAATGAGCTAAACTTTCTACCGAGAGATGTTGAAATCGTAGAAAAATACCCAAAACGAATCATTGAAGTCATTCAAGCAAAAGGTGGACACATAAAGTGAGACTATTAAATATAAGTGACCCGGAACTGTTAAGTATAATTAGCAATAACCTTACTAGTGTTAGTGACACGAATGGTATCACAAGAGATGGATTGATCATTCTCTCACAAGTATTAACTTAAAGGATCAAAATGTGAATGCCAAAATTTTGCATGATTTTCTTCTTTCCGATCATAGGTTGTTAAAAATAATAATAAATTTTATGAACTACAAAATACGAAATAACATCATATAATAAGCGATAATAATAAGCGTGTCGACTGGACTAATATTTATAAGCAGCCGAAAATAGACGATAAAAATAGTACAGAACGTCATTTTTAATAATTGAGAACTATGTATTGCAACTCGCCTGTAGTAATTCCTATTCGAATGATAGGTAATGACAGTGATACAGTATCCATACGAAGGAAAACAGGAATACCTTTAATTAATCTTACACCTGCCATACTAAAATTATATGACCGATTTTATTTTTCCTCTGTAAAGAGAATTTGAAGACGCTTACGATTTATGGTGTCCTCACGGTAGACACGAGAACAGGACTATTTTACATGAATATAAGCAGAAACAGGAGTCGCTACAAAGCAGCCATAAGACAGTGTGCAAAGATGAAAAAAGCGTCTGTTCGAGCCTTAAGAAGCCTGTGAGGCTAACATAAATAACAATAATGATACAAAATTTAGTACTTGTAAAAAAAATACCTTCCCATCAGCAATAAATGGGATGCCTTGGGAAGAAGAAACTGCAACGTTACGGAAAACACTATTCAAACATTCTTAATGGCTTGGGTAAGGTTAATGTAGTGTATAATGGAACGTCCTTGGGAGGGTTCTCCAGTGAAAATAGTTATACTCGTAGAGTCGTAGATGACTCTTCAAATGAGCATTTAAAGCATGCTTTTTCGTATCTCATTTCTCAGCAGTGTTTGCTCATATTTATATTCCTATAAAGATTTAGGGTATTTTCTTTTTATACAGGTAGGAGGGGCCAGTAATAAAATATATTTAAAGAATTACAGTCTAATACAGTTTGGATAAAAGTTATCACGCCTGTAATAACATGAAATTATGACTCCGTCTTAACTTTCAATACGGGATTCATGAGTGAGTGATACTCACTCATTCCTTTCCATCAATACTCATTCCGTCGAGAAATTTATTGACCTAACTACTTTAATTTAATTGACCTGAATTAAGTTAATTTAACCCAAGGAAAATTTGCGAATGGATAACAACTTTTTGTCGATGTGACATCTATCAACAATTTTTTTTTTTTTTGGGGGTGGGGGTAATATTAAGTCAGGTTAGGTTAAGATAGATTAAGTTAAGTTGAATCGAATTATTATAGTGTCCATGACATTTGTCAACGACGTCGAATTTTCTATAGGTTCGCTAGTAAATGCGGCGACTAACAGCAGAGGAGCCACGTGACCACATATCACAGATATGACGTCAGAATGACGTCAAGAATGCCGTTCATTCCCTTTAAACTTTAGTTTAACAAAGTTATTAAAATATGAATTCACTAAAGGACATTCTGGCTCGGAAAGGTTTAATCGAGATTCGCGAAAGGTTTTTAAAACCAATTTTAATTATAATTCATTTACTTGTCAAGTTTTATTTTTTTTTAAATTAGTATTCCTTTATTTATGAAGTTTTGGAGTAATGGAAGAAAATAATAAAGGGGAATTTGAACGCTTGAATTCGTACTAACTCATAACTTTCCCCGTTTACCCTTGGTAGCAGAAAGGTATTTCTCTTATCGTTATGGTATTTTCCGTTCCCTTCAGGTCATTATTGATCCCGAGGATGACTCGGTTCGGGTCAGGTCAAGTTGCAACCACTATGTAATTTACCAGAAAATAATCTCCAATATAGTCGTATTCACTCTTTACAAGCTCCTTCGACAGTGTGTGTGTGTGTGTGTGTGTGTGTGTGTGTGAATAATCCCCAACTTATATGAACCGCGGTACGATACGAGATAATGCGCGTGCAGAAGCAGAAATGTTTCAGAAAGTTTTAATCTTTTGCATTGTAGAACTATAAAATTACGCTGAAGGTAACTCATTTAAATATACTGTACCACACAATTCACCTCAAAACTACTAACAATCCTCGTCCGTATTCCCAAGTAGGTTTCCTTAAAGTGAACGCGTCTATTCGGAGGTTCTGACTCCCGAGAGTTTCCCATCAAGCTTCCAAATTTCCAGTCTTTACCAATAGGGTGTCATCCGAGAACTCCCAGTGTTCTGAAACCAGACCCTGTCAGTCCTTCCTGCTACATTTAATGGCAAAAGGGAACATTACTATAATTCCATCATAACCCACCCACCCTGTAAGTAGCTTCCTTTACACTGACGAAGAAGAAAGTAGGAGGAGCATAAGAAAGAAAGAAGAAGGGGTAGAGGAAAAAGTCTTTCATATCAAAAGGAACCCAAAAGAAATACTGTATGGCGAAATAAAGTAATAAAAAAAGCATATTATTTTACAACAACAACAACAACAACAACAACAACAACGTTTTGTAATCTGCAGTTCCTGAGTGTGATTTTTTCTTATAGCTATATGGTAATTGTCAGGTATAATGTTCAGTACTCATTGAATGGAAAAGAAGTATTTACGTACTTACGTTTTATTATTTAAAAAAAAAAGGGGGCTCGATCGTTCTCCTCAATTGGAACATTATAAGATTCGAATGAAATAAAACCGCAAATCTTCGTTTGCACCCCCCCCCCCAAAAAAAAACCTTCAGAGTTAAGAATAAACAATTCCAAAATTTTTTCTAGAGCTTCTCAAGCTTCAATAAAAGACCAAAATAAATGAAGTG
This sequence comes from Bathynomus jamesi, assembly GCA_023014485.1. Lineage (NCBI taxonomy): Eukaryota > Metazoa > Arthropoda > Malacostraca > Isopoda > Cirolanidae > Bathynomus > Bathynomus jamesi. The sequence goes on along the minus strand of JAJOZX010006403.1, from coordinate 101,500 downwards.
AGGGAAGCGTAACATCGGAAATAACATAAACGCTATGAAAAAGTCCTAAAAGAAGACTACTTCCAAATCGTACAATGCCATTAACTATAAATTTATAAGTGCGACAAAAGACTTTCTAAAGCCCCAATGAATTTTCGTACACAGGTCGATTCCGAGTATCTCTCGAAAAGATTTGAGGAAGATCTCGAAACAATTACCTTAAATTTGGTAAAGCGACAGAGGACCATCAGAAAAATTTCCCTTGAGAGGTTCGGAAGAGAGCGAGGTTGTAATTACTTTGAAAAGACGAGGCGATAACGCAAAGTGGACTCACTTAAATCTTTTCTTTGCATACGCAATTCAAACGTTTCAAATCTATTGATGTTTTGCGAGGAAGCGAGGAGGAAGGAAGAAGGTAGGAAAGGAGGAAGGTGACGATGCGAGTAGTGTACACGATCCTTTCCAATTACAAATAAGATTTCTATTGAGAAATTGTATTTTATTTGGTGGTGCGAAGGTGGATTACTCGATATACGCACAAAATACTTTCACATTATACGTTTTGATGATTTATTTGGATCAATACTCTCTCTCTCTTCTCTCTCTCTCTCTCTCTCTCTCTCTCTCTCTCTCTCCTCTCTCTCTCTCTCTCTCTCTCTCTCTCTCTCTCTCTCTCTCTCGTCCTTATTAGGAGTGCTTATAAAGCAACTGGCAAAAGAATGGCCTATTGACTTCATGTTCTCTTTATGACCGGTCAAGAGGAAGGATGGTTAACTGGTGTTTCACCTGCTATTACCTTTGTACCGAAAGCACTGCACTTCGCTAGCACCTTTTCTCTTTTCTATTTCACCATTCTTTCACATACTTTTTTCACCTCTTAATCACGCCCTCCTGCCCTTTTTTCTGCACCTTTTCCGTTCAGTTACTTCATTTCTTGTTTCCCCTTTGATGACAAGAATGCCATCTCCCCCGGACGGAGTAATGTGTCCGATATATATATATATATATATATATATATATATCAACGTAAAGAACGACGCTTGTATAGGAGAATATTCCGCGCAAGATGAGAGCGAGAGAACGAAACAAATGAAAAAATGAGGTAACCACCCGGGAATCGAACCCGGGATCTTCCGATTGCCGGTCAGATATGACAACCATTACACCACGGGCCTCACTCAATCAAATGCTGTAATTCCTCTACATGTATGATAATTCAAAGATATACAGTAGTGTGATAATTTTTTGTGAGGTACTGCAACACTTCTGGTACATTAAAAAAATCTGTATATAAATCTAGAAACATTTTTATTTGGGGAAAGAAGATATATTGGTCCTAATTAGATTAGGTTACGTTAGGTTAGGTTAGTTAAAGTTTGGTTAGGTTAGGCTATTCTAGATTAGCGAGTGCCTCACTATTTAATGACTTAAAAGAAACCACCCTTCGAGCGTTCAACTCTGTCCGAAGCCTTTATTACGCCCTCCTCGATCCGATGGCAATAAGGTTAGGTTAGGGTAAGTAGTAATTTAGATTTAAAACAGTCGGTACCTCGCTTATGCGGAGAAACGCACACACATATGTGTGTGTGTGTGTGTGTGTTGACCTTTTGTCTCTCGGAAATTGATATTAACGCGTTTGTGTCGATAAACTTTTATGAAACCGTTTAAAAGTGTCTCTCTCTCTCTCTCTCTCTCTCTCTCTCTCTCTCTCTCTCTCTCTCTCTCGAAATTAAACTAAATTAAGCTCAGGCAACCGACCCGTAAGAGAGTTCACATCATTTGTTTTTCAGACAAGTGTCTTTTCCGCATTAAAAACAATAATAACCTATTTCCTGAACGTGTTCTGAAAGTATTCGACGAGAAAGGTTTCACTCACTGAGTGACGAACAAAAACATTGACGATGTTAAATGTCAAATCGAGATGAAAACACGACGTTATTATTCATAAACGAAGGACGAAGAGTTCCATTGGTGACCGAATGAGACTTTTCGATAATAGCTTTTACGAGTCACTACATTAAGGCGTAGGAAGACTCCCATCTCGAGACTTTGGAACAGTTAAACGCACTGCCTATTTTGTTGTTAAAATAACGAGTGGAAACCCTACCCTAGGCGCGTTAAGGGCTTACATTTATTTTTTACACATAATAATACTGATGGGAGACGTGTACTAAGTGAAGGACTCTCAGATAATCATGCAAGAATGTTATGTTATTTTCTCCTTCACTGAATGATTGAGTGATTGAATGTCTTCAGTCACCTGGTCAAACCGTTCCAATGGCGTGTCCTTGACGGTACCTTCGGAATCCGCGATTTTGTCATCGTTTTACGTAATATTCGCCGCGTTACGAAACCTTTCCCCCTCTCGCTTAAACATCTTGTTTCCCCCTCGTTTACTCCTCCTCCCGTTTCCTACTTCCCCTCGGGTCCTGCCTTTCTCCCCTCATTCCTCTCGTAAGGAGAGGATCTTCATAATCTGGTCGAGATCTGCTTTCGATCTTTTGATGCCACCAACACAAACACAGGGAAGAAAACTTCTGCAGACATGATTGAATTTCCTCGTGGAAGAGGGCTCGCCAACGCAAAAATAGGCACGACTTTGGGAGATGAGGCAGATGAATACAGTAGGCAGAGAGGGGAGAGAGACAGAGAGACAGAGAGACAGAGAGAGACAAAGAGACAAAAATAGGTAGGAAGGTATCAGAGGGAAGAAATGCAGTGAACGCAATAAACAGCTATAGTTATGCTCCTGAAACTAAGAGGAAGAGCTAAAAAGAAAGAGGATGCAAAGCAGAATGCAAAAAGAAAGGAAAAGGAAGAATGGTTAACGAGAATAATTTTATTCTTTACAAGAATGTGTTTCTGACGGAATTGGAGTGTGAAATCACGAAATCAGTGCGAGATGGTTAATGATTTTTCATTCACAGATGTATTTCGTAGGCTTAATTGAAATCCTATATTCGTTTTTCAAAACTTAATGAGTTGGGATTTAATTCTCTCTCTCTCTCTCTCTCTCTCTCTCTCTCTCTCTCTCTCTCTCTCTCTCTCTCTCTCTCTCTCTCTCTCTCTCTCTCTCTCTCTCTCGAAAGGTAAATATTAGTTAACAATTTACATAACATTGAGTATATCAAAGGTGATACAAGTGTTAGTTTAATACTAATACAGCGTCTCTATTTCAAAATGCAAAGTAAAGGCACCCTTGTCCATTGTGTTTATGTGTCTTGAGAGTTTGGTTCACATATCGCTAATTGGCCGGTCAGTGGGAAAGTTCTAATATCAAGGCTGTCCTTTTTTATCTTTGTACTGTGCGTGCGGTGTGAACTGGAGCACCATCATCTACAAAAAGCGTTTCCCACTGATTACTGGCCCGAACAGAAGTCCCTCTTGAAGGATGTTAATGTAACCTCACTGGTCCAAAACACACTCCAAACCATGCCAAACCTCTCATTGAACAATGTTTTGTAGGGGTTTTATCAAAACACACACACACACACACACACACACACGTTCTCTGTTAGAAAACCGTGAGCATATGAACTCAGCTGAGAAAAATTACAGCTTCCAGAAAGTCTGGTCACTGAATCAGTATCTCTATTATTCGTATTGTTGCTCAACCTTTATAAGCCACGTTCTGAAGATAAATTCCTTCATGATGGTTCCTGAAGGCGTTCAAATGTTTTGAACTCCACTGCGGTCTGTCAGGGTTTTTTTTTACCACTGATCTTCACACAGCAAGAATTACTTTTCTGATAGCTTCGGGAATCCAGGCCGTTTTATTTGTTTTTTAACTTCACAATCACTCTACTTGAACATTCCACTACTGACTATAAATAGTACGTTCGGTATCGGTCGCTCATTGTTTCCGGAGTCCCAGTGACCTATTAATATTCTCATTCGAATTTGATTAATTCCTTGGCTTAGATAAATATCGAATTATAACAAATTTGAGGTCCTATTTGTACGAAAAAGAAGTCCTATAAAAGACTTAATAGTTAAGGTCGCGTTTCTGTAACTTATATTCCTCTGTTTGCTTTTATCGTGTCTCCGCATACGTGTAAGCTATATACAAAAGCACGCGAATCAAACTTACCTCCACTTTTTCTCCTATTCTTTTAAAAGGGAGGCCTTCTCCCCTCCCTCAGGAGAATAAAAGAGGGGGGGAGAGAAATCGCGACAAACATCTCAAACGACGAGAGCACCCGAGACGATGAATGAAAGCAAGAGATACAACCAACCGATTCCAATCAATTAAGAATCTCTTTCGCGCTTCGACCTCCATACAAAAAAAAAAAAAAAAGAAGAAGAATTTATTCAAGTGAATTTAGTTTGGAGTCATTCGTCGACTCGTCTGTGTCTGTGATCTTTTTCAGCGATAGCTTTCCCATGACTTATATATATATATATATATATATATATATAATATATTATATATATATATATATATATATATATATATATATATATATACACTCGATTTCCAGGACATTCTTAGACAGAGACTCCATCGACCTTTCTTTGGAATCGGGGAACACGAGATCTTTGAAGGGGAAATGAAGGAAAGGCAAACAGGAAATGCGTCACCAGAGGTAACTTTAATATAAAAAGAAATAAAAATGTTCCCCCTTTTCGCCTTTAGAAAACGATAACACAGAGTTAAGTAAAAAGTGCTCTCTCCGAACTTTGTATTAAAATTGTGGAATTGATAAGCAAAAGGACGAGAAAACAGTATTTTTTTTTTTTTTTTTTAAAGTCTTACGATTTTTATCGGTTACTTTTAGTTTGTGATTTAATTAACGGTAAAAGATAAACAAAGAAGAAACCGCGAAATATTGACTCGAAGAAGCTGTGTAGTAGCGTGTGTAATGCAGCAAACTACTACTATTTATAAGATTAAGTTTACGGGTAAAAAAAAAAACTATTTTCATTAATTTAATTTTATAGGAAATGATGATGTCCATCAGTCTTATCTCTCTACTTTTATTTTTCTTCTCCTTCTCCTTCTTCTTCTTCTTCTTCTTTATAGAGGGAAAAAAAAATCAAATCAAAATTAAAACCACCGAGATCAAATTCATTTCCCCCCCCGCTCCCAACAATCTCAAACCGTCCTCCTTTTCAAAATAAAACAAAGATTCGATTTTAATGAAATTTTTTTTTTTCTCTCTACAAAATTTTCATTTTCATCATCGTTATTTGTGGTTCAAATTCACTCGAAAAATACACACGTGATTATTAGTTTGAGAACGATTCGAATATTGTACGTGAGTATGAAACGATACCACAAATCATCATCATCATCATCATCATCACCACGGAAGAACTAATTGCGTGGATGAGATGAGATGTGGGCGTGAGATGTGGGCGGGAAACAAGTTTATTATTAGGTAACAACTCTTTTGCCCAAGAATATCTTTTCTTTAACCCTTTAAGCCCTGATTTTTTTGTAGGGTTAAGTTATGAATGCGTGTATTTGAAACGGTACCAATTTGTACCAGTCGTCCTTAAAGGGTTAAACCAAAAAATATATGATTTATTCAAAACCAAATATTTTAGTAACTATTCACTTACATTACATACATTTTCGGTTCCTTTTCCGACGACTAAACTAAATTTATATAAACATAAAAACATTTGTAGAAAAGTTACATTTTAACAGTGGTGGGCACGCGCAACGATTTTTGTAGCGCCACAGCCGCAACCGCAACTCTGCTGAAATAGTTGCGCCGCACGCGCAAGCGCAACCCTTTTCAAAAAGTTGCGCCGCACGCGCAAGCGCAACCCTTTTCAAAAAGTTGCGCCGCAAGCGCAAGCGCAACCAAAAATGTTGCGCCGCAAGTTGCGCTGCAACTGCCCACCTTTGCATTTAACGTATATCTGCAGTGGTGGGCACGCGCAACGATTTTTGTAGCGCCGCAGCCGCAACCGCAACTCTGCTGAAATAGTTGCGCCGCACGCGCAAGCGCAACCCTTTTCAAAAAGTTGCGCCGCAAGCGCAAGCGCAACCAAAAATGTTGCGCCGCAACTTTTGCGGCGCAACTGCCCACCTTTGCATTTTAATACTATACATATTATTATTTATGGTGAACATTGTCCCATTGGTCATGAAAGGGTTAAATGTGGAAATATTGAACACTTTCAAAGGTCTAATATATGCATGATGTGTGTGTGTGTGTGTGTGTGTGTGTGTGAGAGAGAACAGGAAGCCTCAAAGACCTTTCGGTCCACTCGGGGAGGTTTCTGTTACTGAACTAGTTCATTTTTTAATTATTTTAGCCAGTAGTAGAAAACTGTATAAAAAAGCCACCCTCCGCTCCCTACCCGCCAGAGGCGGGTACGGAAAAAACCGCCAGAGGCGGGTACGGAAAAAGGTTGAAAAAATACCTTGACCCTTGAAAAGTAGCCAGGGAAATTTTACTGGAAAGAGGAAAACAGATAAGCTAGCTCTACAATTACGCTCTGCACACACAGAGATCGTACACTAGTTAGCACCGCTGAATAAACGAACCAATAATATATGATACTTGTGCTGATCGCACATCAACCACTTGATATCGCCACAAAAACCTCGAACGTATGGTTTTGATTTTATACAAAATATTTACAGCTCTATTTACCGAGGTATCGGTTCAAAAACGCCCCCATGACCCACTTCAGGCTAGCCCCAAAGGGATTAAAAGAGAGGTAAAGGTTAAACTCTCCATGTCTACACCCATGTACGTGCAGAGCCATCACGACGGCGAAGTGGTGAAATGCTTCTACAGGAAAGGAGTGGAAACAGGAATTAAGAACAGAAATCAGATTTTCCACACCATGCCCTCACCCATCACGTGCATCCAGGCACCCAAGAGAAAGAGCAAAAAGAAATCGTGACGGCAGAAATGCAACCCACCTCACCTAATCCATGCCATGCAATTTTAAAGTTTTTTTTTTGGTTCATTATAAAATTATGCGTATCTACAAAATATTTTTCTTTTCTATTCTTAGACGTACTAACAAGCCAGGCAAGTGCGTGAGCGTGTTTTCCTTAGCTGGATGTTTGTCCTGCGTTTGTATTTGCCAACTCTTTGAATGTTGCCGAGTTTCAACCTGGGTCCTCGGCCATGAAAGGTGTTTACGCAGCGAGTGATATATCATGTCGCTCATACTTCGCGGTGTTGCGCCACCACGAGAGTAGAGAAAAGTTCTTTCCAGTGAGGAATATCAGTGGGAGGTCCCTGTATCTATCCCACTGTACTTGTCCCTTATGAAGCATTAAAGTGTTGCTACGGCGAATTCAAGTGTCTCCCACGAAGAGATGTTTATGAGGCAAGTGATAAAAAAAATGAGTTGCTCGATGGTTGATTATGCTACGAGTATGTGGGGCACAATCAATCAGAGACGTCTCTCAAAAGTGGGAGAAGAATTAAGTGTAGGACAGTAGGAGGAAGCGTTTAAAGCAACTCCCGCAGAGTGACTTTATAATACTATTTTCTTAAATTATATTATATGTGAGAACAGTCTTAAATCCTGAGTGTATTCAGAACTTTGTCCAGCCTATTTTTAAACGTGTTTACGCTTTGGCTTGAGACAACCTCCGAGGGAAGATGGTTCCAGATATTAACTAGTCCCTATTTTATAGAAGAAATTACCACAGATTGAGGTACTAAATGTTTTTAGTTCCAATTTAAAACCATTATTTCTTGTCGGACTGGTATTAAATGAGAGTAATTTCCTGTAGTCTACATACACTGTCTATTACAATGAGCATCTTGAAAACTTGAATAAGCTGACCGCGCACCCTACTGGTCTCCGAGGTAAACAGATTTAAGCATTCTAATCTTCGTTGGTAGTTTTGCAGTCTCATTGAGGGGATCAATTTTGTAAAGGGGATCAATTTTGTTGAGGAGATCAATTTTGTAAACGTTTTCCAATTTTTAGAAACTTATGATGTTGCATATTTTATGAGAGAGAGAGAGAGAGAGAGAGAGAGAGAGAGAGAGAGAAATTAAAATACCAAAAATGTGTTGTATATTTTATGATGCAATTAATTAAAGTTTGACCTTTTCTCATCTCAAAGTTCAGCCATTAATAAATAATGTAGCTCCTCACTCATATATATTTATTTATTTATATATATATATATATATATATAATATAATATATATATAATATATATTATATAATATATAATATATATATATATTTATTTATTTTAGGGATGTACAAATATAAAATTCACCGAATACCATTATTAGTTTTATTTGGGTTGTTGGGCCTGAATGTAAAAAATTGAAGCCTTTATCAGTTTGACAGCACATAGAATTAACAGTAAATGTGAGCAAAACCAGTATATTTTAGCTACCAAATATCTGCCAGGTTCTCATATTCATGAAAACATTGCAACCGCATTGACTTCTATATCGCAAAAATGGTCAATACAGAGCATGCAGTTGCGCACGACAATGGCCGTAATATTACTAAAGCTGTTCGCGTTTTCAAAATTATTTCTGTTGCTTGTACGAATCATACTTTAGCACAGGGGTGGGGAACCTGCTGCCCGCGGGCATAATATTCCCCGCGGCCTAGTTTTGAATTGCCCGCGGACATTTTGATTATTTAAAGTCATTCAGTATTTACATCTTAATTATGTCCCAAACTATTTTTAAAGCCGCAATTTGCCCGCTAGAGACTATTTTAGTTGAAATTTGCCCGCTACGCAATAAAGGTTCCTTACCCCTGCTTTAGCACTTGCAGTTAACAAAGCCCTTCTTAGCCAGAAGTCTGTTTCAGATCTATATGCAATTGCGCGCCAAATCTGTTCACATTTTAATCATTCAACTCTAGCCTGTGACAGACTTAAGGAAAGTCAGAAGCAACATAATTTACCCGAAAACAAACTTATAACAGACGTTATCACCCGATGGAACTCTACATTCTACACGCTACAAAAATCTGTAGTTGTTGCATATGCCTCGGACTATGATATACCAAATTACTAACCCTCAATAACCATCGGCGTGTTGTAAATCTCCATGTGAAAAATTAACGCATTACTTTTTCTCTGATTTTTCTTGTCTTTCTGTGGTGTCTCCCGATGTAACGGGTCTCGTGGTATTTTCGCGTAACATCACTGATGATGCAGGTATTCATACTATGAAAGACGATTTAATAGCTTTAATAGAAAATTCACAGAATCGCTTCAACCAGAGGAAGACAAACATTACCTACATGAATGCTCAGGTTTTAAATCCTCGTTTCAAATTTGTTCGCATTACAGTGCCTGAGTTTGTAAAAAATTAGATAATCACTATGTCTGCATCGCCTAATGTTAGCCCTACACGTAATATAAGTCATGGTGATAAAGCAACTGCTTTTTTTTCACGAGAAGATCAAAAACCTTCGAAAAAAAGCCAAAGGTTGACTTATGGTGCAACTTTGATGAGGCTGCTACGTCTTCACAATCAGCTATGTCTCCACCTATCAAAAGTAGCCAGCAAAGTTGTCAAAAAGAATTAGACAGCTATTCAAAGGTGCCACGAGTCAGTCGCGACACGAGCCCTTTTCGTTGGTGGCGCCATAATGGCGAGAAGATTCCCAAAACTATTAGTACTTGCTCGCAATTATTTCACCACCTCAAGCATACGAGTGAATGGCCGTTCACTTCAGCGAAAAGTGTAATTACCGACGCGCGTAATCGTTTAGCTCCTGATGCTGCTGAACGACTAATTTTTCTACACGATAATCTACTTGCCTTAAATTTCAATTATTAGCTTTTGTTTTTGCGGTAATTATTATTACTGTCTGGTCATTTTTTGATAAGGTTATTACTAACTAGTATCACTTTATCAAGTTGGATTTCTTTGTAATTATTCTTTGAAATAAAAAAATACACTTTAAGCTCCATTCCCTAAATCACGTTCCTTACCCTAATTATCAAATATTCAGTATTCGATTGAAAACAAAAACTATTCGGCACATCCCTAATATATATATGTATACATACAGAGAGAGAGAGAGAGAGAGAGAGAGAGAGAGAGAGGATGATTGGATGGACGGTCAATTCTGATCCTAGACACTTAATTTGGATCGAATTCATTAAAAAAAAAAAATTAAAAAGTGGACTTTAAATCGATATAGATATAGAACCTAATTTATCACTGCACAGATTTTCAATTTATCACTGCACAAATTTAAATTATTACTGCGCATATTGGTTATCATTGTTCACTAAAATTAGGTATGGCGTAGATTCACAGAAGTTCATGCTCGATGTCTCGTCTCTGGACCTACAATTCAACAGTGGTAGTTGCAAAGGAATCATTTTTTTTGCTGAACTCTAAAATCGCAAAATCCGAGTGAGGTCCGAAATCAAACCCACGACAATAAAATTAGCAGCTCCGCGTCTTATAATGAACTACAGTAAACGGACAATACCAAGCAGTGTATACATAAAAGAATATATATTGTTATAAGTTATAACATACATATGTTCAAACTAAACCCATAACGACGATTGAGACTCCATTAAACAAACTTATTAAATATTTCTTAATAAAATAAAGGAAAAAGACGCATAAACCGTTCTTAATTAATGAACTAAAATGGTACTTTTCACGTACTTTTTCTTTTTTTACACTTTTCCAGTCCTGAAGTCAATAATATACAGGGTGTCCGGGCTTAAATGGTAGTAAAATACATTTATAATGTTTTATTTTGTTGCCATTTAAGCCCGGACACCCTGTATATTTATAATAAAACTTTTAAAAATCAACATTCAGTGACTGAATAGCGATGTGAACATAATTCTCTTGCACTTTCAATCGTGTGTGTGTGTGTGTGTGTGTATATATATATAATATATATATATATATATATATATATATATATATATATACGCAATAAGTAATCCAGGAAACCTATATAAAAAAAAACATACTTTTCAGCGGTTATATATATATATGAGGTAAGTATATCGGATTTGCTTCATTTTACATCTTTATCCATTGAAGATAGAAAAGGTGTACCTGTTCTTTTCATAATTTATTTTTCAAATTGGGATTAATCTACATATGAAAAAAAAGTAGAGAAAGAGAATCTCGTTCGTGCGGTCCCCGTAATCGCATTAAATTGAACGGAGAAATGCCTTTTATAAGAACGAGTCTTATTCGTCGTGAAAATAATAATAATAAAAAGGATTTTATGTATATTTTTATAAGCAAAAGATTTTAGTCCCTTAAAAAAAATAAAAAATTAAAAAATTAATTTATTTTATGGTAATTTTTTTTGGAGCTATTGAAGAATAGGGACCCCAGCCTTCTTTAGTTAGCTTTATAAGGCTAACTAACGAAAATATCATGACCTAACCTAACCAATCGTCAAGGCCGTACAGTTAACCTAACGACTGGTTAGGTTAGGTCGTGATATTTTCGTTAGTTAGCCTTATAAGCCTAACTAAAGAAGGCTGGGGTCCCTATTCTTCAATAGCTCCTTTTTTTTCTAAATAAAATTAGAAATTTTACGAGTTTTTTTGTTTTGTTTTTTAAGTCATATTTTAATAATCGATTTATTGGTTACGATTTACCAATAATGGACTTAAACAGACGAGATGTTATTCGTAAATAAATTAGATTAAACACGAATAAAAAATATATATTTACTTGGAATTAATCATTTTCAAAGTTGTCACGTGAAATCGATCCTAATTCCAAGTACTGTAATTCTAATCGGATCACCTGAAGATCAGGGCCCCCAGCCTCAATTACCAAATGATATCTTCGTTAAAACTAAAGAAAATATCACGACTTAACCTAACCAATCGTCAAGGGCGAACAGTTGACCTAACTGGGCATTTAATTCAATTTATTATTATATTTGGTACTGTAAAGCAAAAAACAAGAATACATGGGGGTAGTGATGTGAGGCGAGAATATTCTCGTTCTCCGAGAATATTCTGAGAATATTCTCCAAAATATTATTTGCTGAGAATATTCGAGAATGTTCTTAGTTTTAAAACATTTTTAGATTGTTTTGCAGCTTTTTAGAGAATTCTAGAATATTTCAGAACCTTGGAACTTTCTAGAATGTGTGAGAATATTCTAGACAACTCCAGAACATTCTAGAATACTCCGGAATTGAGAGAAAATAGTATATAAAGCAGGGTTGGCACTAGTGGGCCCAGCCCGAAAAAACCCACCTGGGTTTTTAAAAAAAAAACCACTTGAAAAAACCCACTATTTTACCCACTTATGGGTTTTTTCATGAAACTTAAGAAGTGCATATGCAATTATTTTTAAAAATTGTCATATAGGCGCCTATAATGATTTTACATGCAAGCAAGCAAACATGAGTCAACAAATAGACCTACAGGTATAACTCTTTGGGTGAGGTAGCAGGTTATAGAGTGTAGACATCAGCCAATCAGGGTGTTATACATCCTGATTCTTCAGTCAACTGCATCTTCAAGGAATTTTCTACTTCTTCATGGATTGTATTTAAAAGTGGACCAGACAAATTTCGACGGGAAGGTGGAGTGTAGCCTGGTCTTAGAGTCTCTATCATTTCATTAAATACTTAGACTCTGCACATAGAAATGGAATATTATTTGCATAAAGAATTTGGCTATTTTGTTATCAATGACATTTTTCTGCAAAGTTGTTGTTGTCATGCCAAAATCGCTTACTTTCTTTTGAATTTTTCTTTTTTTCATCTGTAATTGTGTCAGTGGTGGTGAGGATGAGTCTGGATCATCTGAGAGGTCTATGTCATGGCAGTATGAAGATGATGTACTGGCAGTATTGTCAGTCTTGTTTCTTGATTCCATGTGTTTCAAACATTTCATTAAATGCATTTTTATTCGCTCTATTTTATTACTTATTTCATTACTGCAATGTTTGCATCTAACTTTACTAGTCCCATCAATAATATTGACTTCACTCCATTCATGCCCTGATTTTCTTCCTGATCCAAAAGTCTTTGGCATTATTTAATGCAGTTATAACTTCAAACAGACTAATTCTGTAGGCTAGCAGTAAAGATAAATATGCTGTTGCCAGTTTGTTTTATTTAACTGTGAAATAAAAGAAAAAATATTCAGTAATATGAATTAAATAGATATAACTAGCTGAATTAAGTTCCCTTTGGGAGCTGTAATTCATCTACTTCCAGCAGAAGACACAGGGGCCTGTCTTCCATAGGAAGTATAGCCTAACAAATAGGATAATTTACCACACCAAATTTAGTTCAAATTGGTCCATGTTTTCCAAATTTTGTTGTGAAGCTCAATCTGAGAAAATAATAACTTTTTATGCTTAATTGCCTGGAAGGCAACCTTTTTGCTAAAAACAAGACAAATGTTATATTAATAGTGTATGGTACAGTACAGTATTATTATAAAAATAAGAATAGGTAGGTCTAATATGAACTACCATATGGACATATGAAAAAACCCGATTTTACCCGGGTTTTTTCGGGTTTTAGGTGAAAAAAACCGAAAAAACCACCTGGGGTGGGCTTTTTCAAAAAAAGTGGGTTTCTTGCCAACCCTGATATAAAGGATGGCAAATTATTTCCTTGGTTAGTTGTGGTTGTGTATAGCAAGAGCGAGTATATACGTGTGATTTCCTTGTGAATTGTGATTGTGATAATTGTCTTGATTTTTTTATGGTAGGTAGTTCTTTTTGAAGTATTTCTTTTTTTTTTTGCCATTTTGGATAATATACATTTTATTATGTGCACGCACTCTCGAGAAATTCACTGTCACTAACATTTACATAATATTTAGTTATAACACCATGCAAAATTTCATGATGGGAAATTTTGTATTAACAAAGCTTTGCACGATTTTATTTTTAAATGATTTTGGTTCAATTTTTAATAATTTTGCATGTGACGTCATAATAAATTGGTGTCTAAAACATTGTAAATCATTATCGGTAGATGGCGCTTGAATACGTGGCTGTATTTTTAAGTTGTTTTAGTTCATTTCGTGCTTTTGTGATATTAAGTTACGGCGTGTATAGATTGTGAACGTTATTTTGAAGATGTAACAGGATGTTATGGAAAGTTTGGCAAAGAGGAAACATGTGGCTCTAAAAGATATTCATTATGCTGCAAATATTCTCGACCCAAAATTCAATGGCGAGTGTCTGAGTAGGGATGAGCAAATCAAAGGGACAGAATTCATAGATAACCTAGCAAACAGAATGTATAGTACTGAACATTCAGTTGAAATCGTTTCAGAGCTCGCGGAGTACCGAGCAAAAGAAGGGTTTTATAGCAAACCGTACGCAATTAAATCGGCCCAAACAGTAGATGCACTGACATGGTGGAAGGGTATCTGCTACGGATCGAAGCTAGGCAAAGTAGCGATCAACATCTTAAGTATGCCACCAACCACTGCCGCAACTGAAAGAAGTTTCAGTACTTATAGTACTGTTCACTCGGCAAAAAGGAACAAATTAACCATAGAAAGAGCGGGCGAGTTAACCTACATTTCTCACAATCTAAAACTTTTAACACATGGGGATAGCCCAGAAAAGTCTCATGTTCCAGAGAAGTATACGGAAGAATGCAAGATCAAGAAAAAGAAGAAGAACAGCAGAAGAAGGAGGAAGAGGAGGAGAAGGAGGAGGAAGAAGAAAAAATAGACAAAGAAGCCGATGATGACGATGAGGCAATGATTGATGAGTCAGAATCAGAAATAATTTTGTCAGAATCAGAGTAAATACGAGGATAACCAATAATTAATTTCGATATAGTTTTGAAAAAAAATCAAATAAAAAAAAAAACGATTTTTTTTTCATAAAAAAGCTATTATACTGAAAAACTGAAATTGAACACTTAATTACAAGAGATATTTTTTATTTGTTTCTAAACTGTTTTGTATGATATATTTTATTAATTTTCATATAATTTTGAAAAAAATCAAATAAATAAAAAATATGATTTTTATAAAAATCATCATTTTTTTATTTATTCGCTATTTATTAGCTATTGTACTGAAAAACTGAAATTGAATACTTCATTACAAGGGATATTTTTTCTTTCTAGACTGTTCTGTGATATATTTTATTAATTTCTATATATAATTTTGAAAAAATCAAATAATTCAAAAAATCATGATTTTTTCATAAAAAAGCTGATACTGAAAAACTGAAATTGAACACATAATTACAAGGGGTATTTTTTATTTCCAAAGTGTCTTGTGAGATATATTTTATTAGTTTCTATATAATTTTGAAAAAAATCAAATAAAAAAGCTATTATACAGAAAAACTGAAATTGAACACTTAATTATTACAAGGGATATTTTTATTTGTTTCTAAAGTGTTTTGTCTGATATATTTTATTAATTTCTGTATAATTTTGAAAAAATAAAAAAAAATAAAAAAATAATGATTTTTTCATAAAAAATCAATTGATTTAATGAGGTGATTAAATCATTTTGATTTAATCACTGCCATCCCTGATAAATACTGTACTTTGAATTGAAATACAGTCTTTATACAATGATTCAACAAATTTTTTGCATTAGTTAATTTATTTATTTCTTCACTCATCCTATCATTCACTTCTGACTTAGAATTTCTCCATTTTGACAGGAACTGAAGTTAAGTTGTATCGGAATAGTTGAAAAACCCTTCACATGTTCTAAAAACGAAAATTCTCGAAAATTCTCGGTTCGGAAAATATTCTCAAGAAAATTCTCGAGAATATTCTCCTAAAAATTATGCCCGAGAATTTTACAACATTACATGGGGTTGGGGGGGGGGGGCCTGATCTTCAGGTGATCCTTAAATCTTATATACGAGTTTAACTCTTATTTCATAACCTGAGTAAACTAACACCCTTCATATAATTTACCATAGCTATAAAATAAAGGTTAATCTTAACCTGTTTATTTTTGAATTAACATCGTTAATTTAGTTAATTTTTAACAATAATGGACCTAATGATTTTGAACACGCTATTTTGTTAGTTTACAAGTCAAAAATATCTAGTTTATTTAAATTAAATATATTTTTTTTAGTGTATCCTTATTTCTATTTATTTTTTTTTTAATTAATACTGTAACTGTAAAACAGTGGCGTATGCAGGATTTCTCTAAAGTGGGGGGAGGTCTAAATTTTCTTTTTATCCTAAAGAAAGTTATTTTTTGGTCCTTAATGAACACAAATTGAAATCAATGTTAAAAAAGGTGAAATAATATTTATTTGATTATTAATATAATGGCCCCCCTCATTGCGTACGCCACTGCTGTAAAATAATAGTTTATACAAGCGGTAACTCACTATCGCTCGCGACCGTTGTACAGCTTGGCACTCTGGGAAGAAGTGGCTAAGCGACAAAAGTTAAAAAACGCCATTACCCCCACCCTTCTCCCCATTACCCCCACCCCCACTCCTCCAATTACCCCACCCACTCGTAACCGTTGTACAACTTGGCCCTCCGGGCGGGTAGCACTGTGACATATACTGCTACCTGCCCGGAGGGCGGGTAGCAGTATATGTCACACATGAAAATCTTAAGATTCAGAAATCTTGACACAACGTGAAGCTCAAGATTTTCACGGCTGCATTCTTTTCTGTAGTTTTATCGCGGTGCTGTGGCCTTCGGACCCAGTAATTGTGACCTAGACCGGGAAACTTGACAGAACACATCGGCAGCTCATGGGCTATCAGTTGGTGGTGGTTGCAGAATTTTCCGATGTGCCGTTTAGTCTGTGCACGGTTCCGAAGAAAGCGGACACACACACAGAGGGACACATTTTAGCTCAATAGTATATAGGATTCAAAATAGACAATGACCGAATGATATCTCATTTGTGGATTTGCATTTACAACTGAAAATAAATGACTGCTTCGTCCATCATACTTGCCAACCCTACCGCTTTAGGCTGTCGGCTACATATTTGAAGGCTATTCTACCGCTTACCGGTAATACAATATCAAACCTTTTATGCTCAGAATGCACTAAAATGCATCATTTAAGGCTACATTTTCAAAAATTTCCCTGGTAGGGGGCGGGATGCTCCCGGACCCCCTGTCATTGATTACATATCCTACCGCTTTTGTCTTTCAAAATGTTCGCATGGGTTAAGACAAAAAATTTCCATTCGTAAATATGCGCCATTTCTGTTTCTTTGCATTACCTTGCCTCTGCCACCATTTTAACATCAAAACCTTTAAGTCGTGGTCATGTGGTTACGCCGCTTCCCGTGAAATCAGCGAGGTTAAGTGTCGTTCAGTTCAAGCAGCTGGATGGATGACCATCCTCCACGTTCAGATGATGTAGCGACCCGTGGTTCGATTCTACGCAAAGCTGTAGGTCCCCGTGTCATATACCCTCTCGGTAAAACTTTACAAGACACCCGCATTGCCATGAAACATGCTACAGTAACGAAACATATATCAATCGACAGAGCAGAAAAAATAACAAAGTTATGATACTTTGAAGTAATGTCATTTTTAGCGACATTTAGTGACAGTTTGAGATATATCTAGCGACATCTGCCAATATTTTTAGCTTTATTATTTGATAGCGCCTCGGTGGTGTAGTGGTTAGCGTCGCTGACTACGAAACCATCGGCCCCAGGTTCGAGACCCGACGGCAGCCGGCGCGCAACAAAACCCAGCTGTTCATCCTTCCACACAATAAAAAAAGAAAGTGGTTGGTAGATAAATGGGTACTCTAGGTGGCCCAGTGGTTAAGACGCTGGGCTGCTGATGGAGCGTGGTTCGGATTCCACGTTAAACTGTAGGTCTAAGGTGGAGTGAAAAGCTTGACCTTCGTCAGAATGAACAATTCGGGCGGAAGCTAACCAAAGGTAACCAAATTATTGGTATATCTAGCGATATTTGGCAACCCCTTAGTTGCCACACCGTTCAATTAATAACAAAGTTATTTGTTTTTTTCTGTTTAAGGTGCTTTCAACCCTGCTGGATTATTGACACCATTTTTTTTTTTTTTGTAGAGAAAGGTGGTGAAAGAAGTAGTAGAAGAAGTAGATAACAAATCGTACAATAATGAAGTTATGACACTATGAAGATGTTACTAGACCTATCATAGCTTACACCATTTGGATCTTTTCCGTTTCATGTACTGTTTCCGATTTTGTTGAAAATAAGATATTTAATGTAGGTTAACTGAATGCCCGGTTAGGTCAACTGTACGCCCTTGATGATTGGTTAGGTTAAGTCGTGATATTTTCGTTAGTTTTAACGAAAATATCACAACTTAACCTAACCAATCGTGAAGGGCGCACAGTTGACCTACATTAAATATCTTATTTTCAACAAAACCGGAAACAGTTCATGAAACGGAAAACATCCAAATAGTGCAAGCTATGATAGGCCTAGTAACATCTTCATAGTGTCATAACTTTGTTATTTTCTAATATTTTCAAAATGATACATAGCTGCTTGCACCATTTTTTCTGCTCTATCGATTGATATATGTTTCGTTACTGTAGCCCGTTTCATGGCAATGCTGGTGTCTTGTAAAGTTTTACCAACCTCTCTAATTAAGGAATTTTACTTTAACTATCACGGACTAACAGTAGTTGCACGCACTAAAGGTACGAATTCCTGATTCTGGAATGGGAAGCGTAAAGTCAATTTCATTCCTATGGCGACTTTTGGCTTATTGGAATCATTTCCATTCGTTTTTTGTTGAACCGAAATGTGATAATAATTCCGGTCCGATTAATTCCAGTCCATTTTCGATATTCCTCCGTGGTTTCCAACACCGCCAATTCCATTTGCAGGAAATATTCCAATTCCACAACGCAAATTCCGGAGTATTCGTTTCGCGTTAAAATATGAAGGAATGTGCGTTGTCTCATCTCCAGACGTGTTTTATGTCCATCCTAAAACTGGGAGAATGGAAAAGAAAGAAACACACCACCTTCTACTTTCTTTTATACTTGTTCCACTCTCTTTTTTGTACACACACACACACACACACACGTTAGGCCACCCTATGAAACTAGCATTTTCACAGATTTTCACATATTCAATTCTGTATCACAATATTTACCCAATTTAAA
>JAJOZX010006403.1:0-77500 GCA_023014485.1 Bathynomus jamesi | reverse complement strand
TTTTCCCTGGCACCCATTGCCATTGATACCTCCTCGGTATGGGCCGCAAGGCCTTTTGAGGTACTTCTTGTCCTTGTAACTCTCTCTCTCTCTCTTTCAACTTTTCCCGAAGGCTCTCTTCGTAAAAAACAACAATATTTCCCTGATTCTATATTTAATTCCCCAAGCAATCCCTCTTTATACAATCTGAATTTTTATATTCAAACTTCAATGTGAAGAGTTACGTCGTGGCCAATATCGTAACATCTTTTATCGTCGATCAGAGACGTGAAGCGACACTGAGTCTGGATAATAGTTGGATGGGAGACCGTTCTCTACGTCCGGATTGTGTAGCGACCAGTGGTTCGGATCCCACGTAAAACTATTGTTCCCTTCAATCATATGACTTCACTGTTGTGAAGGAGGTTAAACAACCCCATCAACCACCTTATTGTGAAGGAATCCATTATTTGAATGGTGTATCAAACATTTTAGCACAAAGGTATATAATACGATAAGAAAGATTTCGACAGCTTTCACTGAAATTTATTATAACTATTATTATTATTTTAACAACAGTAGGCCATAGGACATTTACTCATTACTTTAAACGCCAAAATCGGAGGGTAATGATTGGTAACATTGTTCCTTAATTCAAAATCTTACAATGTCTGATGAGTTCACCTATTTCGTTGACAAGACCAAAACATCGACACTGAACACTAACAACTTAACCTGACTTAACCTCACCCCAATAATAGAATAGATAGAATGTTAAGTCGATCAGATGTCGTAAGGCCGTTCGGGGCATGTTTCAGTACTATAAGTTTAGTTTCGTTTCTCCTATAAATAATATTCTTCTTTAGTCTTCTCGTGAAGTAGCAATTCCCAGTTTATTTTTCTTTGAACTTGCATTTATACTTGCCCAGTTTACTTTCTTTGAATTCATATTTAAACCTTTATGTATTCCTTCTGTTTCTCTAAGATGCGTTTTTTTAGGTCTTCTGGTTGCTAACTTCATATACTGTATATATCGATTAGGTTAGGGTTTGAAAAGCTGGTGTGCGTTACCTTTTTATCTATTATTATTATGGCATTGTTATTTTTATTAAAATTAAATCGGAAACTGCTCTTTTTCAGAGTCTCTTCACAGATTTCCCGGATTTTATTGCAAAATTATTTGTTCAAATTTCACATTTGTTTCGGGTATTGATACGTTATACCATTCAGTGGCAATCATTGAACAAATTTTATGTTATGTTTTATAAAAATTTGTTTAATTAACCCATTCATTAACCGATACTCATTAAATTTTTTTTTTTTTTATCACGTGACGCTAAAACATTTTAAAAATTCCCATCTCGAGATGGGGCAACGGTCGCCTTTGCCCCTTTTTTGGTGTAACTGAAATGAGAGAGTAAAAAAAATAAAAGTTTGTTCCGCGCGTTCCATTATTTTAGGGGATAATCTCTGAAAACTAATCATTAACAATCTTGCATAAAAATGTTTACTTTTTATTTGTTTATAAACAAAATAAGATACTTTTTATTTAAATTAAAGTGTATAAGTTTTCAAACACTGTTTGCAAATTATTTTACGAACAACCAGAAAGTTTTTACAAATATATTTACCATTTAAAAAAGCATTATTGGCTATGGAGCCGTTTGCTATGGACAGTGAAATATCCAGCTCAATAACGAAGAAAACATAAAAGATTACAAAACCTTACACACGTTTCGTTCAAAACGTACAGTCGAAAATGCGTTTTCGAGAAAGATGAAATAATTTCTATTTAATATGTACTGCTGTATACATACAGTCAGAGCTGGGCAATAAATACATTGAATGTATTTAAATACTAAATACTAAATACATGGGAGAAATGTATTTAAATACTAAATACTAAATACATTTTACGAATGTATTTAGATACTAAATACAAAATACATCAATTGTATTTAAATACATTTGTAAATACATTTTAAATACATACAAATTTTAACATATGCATTCACTAATTCACTAAGCCATGACACGCACACGATAAAGAAATCAACCGCTTTCGACTAAGAGTGGCACACAACTGATTGAACTGACACGTTGAAACATGAACCATGCTGTACTACACTGTCGACGCGTCGTACTGTGCTAGTACAGAACGAGTATTAAACCAGTAAAAGTATTTACATTTTTATATTTTGAGTATTTAAATACATTGTATTTAAATACTCATTAAAGTATTTAAATACTATATTTAAATACATAAAAACAATGTATTTATAAATACAGTTCTAAATACACAAATGTATTTAAATACGTATTTAAATACAAATGTATTTAAATACTGCCCAGCTCTGCATACAGTAAACTCCCTATAAACCGCACTAACTGGTGTAACTCTAAGTGAGAGAGTGCAGCTGAGCAAGAGACTGTTTTCCCGCCAACTATATTCAAATTCTAACCAGGAAATAACGAAAAAACTAATGAAGTCCATTAAAATAAACGTGTCTACACGACAAAATAGAACAGATTCTATTATACGGTGGAGTAAAGTAGCAAACACACGTGAAGTAAAGCACAGCTCCAATAAAATAATAAACACATTTCTACATTAAAAGACGTTTTTATATATATAATACTGTACGTATATACACAGGGTTCTTCAAAAAATGTTACTACTTAGTATGGAGGTGTTCTATTGTAAACCTTGCAGCCATTTCCATTAAATGGGGTTCACTCATTAATCACTGACACAATCTCTGAAAAAGCGACATTATTATTAAAAAACAAACAAATAAATACACAAATACTTAGCTACATAAACAAAAAAACACAAACTATATATAAGTGACAAGCAATGACATATTAGCGCTATATGAGTGGTAACATTTTTTTAAGCACCTTGTGTATATATATATATATATATATATAATATATATATATATATATATATATATATACTGTGTGTATATATATATGTATATATGGTTGGGATTTTCCGCTTTCCTTGCTTTCAGCTGATGATGAGCATGTTTTTAAATTTTAATTTGAGAGCGGGTGAGAGAGCGCGTCTGAGGATAACGGACCCCTCTTGAAGGGGGTTTAAGGGCTTTACGATACGGGGGGTGGAGATCTCGCGCCACATACCTTGCAGAACATTATGATCTCTGTTGGGATCAGAATGATTAGGAACAACCTTCTTCTTCTTCAAGACCCCACCCCCCACCCCCACCCCCCACCCCCCACCCCCGTCACTTTTTTTTTAACTCGCAAAATTTTTTTTTCTATTACGTGGAGAAGGAGACACATAATATGCTTGTGCTTGCTTGCGTGCATTCCTGCATACGTTCAGGGCCTTTTTTTGCTGTTTTGAGAACGTATTTCCAGGATTTATAATGGTTTTTTTTTTTGTTTCTGAAAACGAGTCTTCAAAGCGGAATCTGAAGTCCGTCAACACGAATCGCGTCGCAACGAACTAACAACGAATGGCGACCGCAAAATGCATCATAAACAAGGCGGATCGATTATTATTCTTATTCTTATTATTATTATTATTATTATTATCATACTTTTTTCTCTCTCTGTCTCTCTCTTTTGGCGCAATCGTTGATAAACAATTGGAAACTTCCGTTGCAGCAACTTGACGAATTACCTTTCATCTCAAAATTCTGCGGACCACAAAAGCAAAGTTGGAAGCAAAAACCAACAACAACAACAACAACAACAACAACAACAACAAAAAAAAAAGGAAACAAATAAACAAGTTGGGGGAAAATGGCGAGATTCTCGTGACAAGAAATGACGTGTTTCGCGGAGGAATTTCATTTTAGACGCTGACGTCGCCTTTGGGAACTACTTAACGGTCCGTTGTGGCGTGTTCCAACTTGTTTCAACACTCGCAAAACATGTTTAACTTCAGAATACTCTTCAACTCGCAAGATTTAGAGAAGTAATATACATATTTAACATTTTAAAGGCATCAACTGAGGTTTTTGGTTTGTTTTCGGAATGCATAAAGCTTCACATTATGTAAACTAATTCTGTTTCGACAGATTTTGTAATGGGCTACAAAGTTAATATTATTATTATTATTATTATATTAACACACACACACACACACACACATATATATATATATATATATATATATATATATATATATATAATAATAAAATTGTTTTTTCATCGCGAAAACATTTTCTTTCTCGGGATTTGATTACTTAAAGATAATCTTTTTTGCTGTTTGGGAAAACTGTTTTTTTTTTATCACCCAAGAAAAGAAAATTTGTGGATAATATGACGAAGGGGACCTACACCGTTCCATGAGATTGAAACCACTACCTGATAAAGGAAGACTCAGAATTACAATACAGCTAACTAGTGCTTTGCTTCGTTATATATATATATATATATACCTCGGTGGTGTAGTGGTTAGCGTCGCTGACTACGAAACCATCGGCCCCGGGTTCGAGACCCGACAGCAGCCGGCGCGCACCAAAACCCAGCTGTTCATCTTTCCACACAATAAAAAAGAAAGTGGTTGGTAGATAAATGGGTACCCTAGGTGGCCTAGTGGTTAAGACGCTGGGCTGGTGGTGGAGCGTGGTTCGGATTCCACGTTAAACTGTAGGTCTAAGGTGGAGTGAAAAGCTTGACCTTCGTCAGAATGAACAATTAGGGCGGAAGCTAATCAAAAGTTAACCAAAGGTTATATATATACACGAGGAGTGATCAAAAAGTATCCATAATTTTATTGGTACGGACAAATGAATGCAAATAAGAAATAACCGTTTACATATGTGAGTCTTCCTTCCCTCTGGAGTCTGCAGTCTGAAGCAAATCTGCTACCATGAGTCAGTAGTTGGTTGGAGCGCTTAAAAGGAGGGTGTGTTTTAACAGTACGTATAAATCTCTGAAATGGAACAACGCACGTTTGGAGACGAACGAAATGATTAAAACAGCTTTTGGAAATGATGCGCTCAGTGTAGCTAACGTTTACAAATGGCACAAAAAGTTTAAAAATGGAGAAACATTTGCTCGTACCAGAAATCGAATCGTTGGACATTTTCATCCGTATGAGAAGTAGAAGGGCGGCCACTGCGTTCCTTGTCTTCAAGCGATGTTTCTTCATTTTTAAACTTTTTGTGCTATTTGTAAACGTTAGTTGAGTTTGAACGACGGCTCAGGATCGACCTGCAGTCAACCCCTTTGCAGCATCCCGCCTCATTTACGGGATTTGGTGAAGGAGGGAATTACTGTCTGATCTCCTCCTGCCCTCGTAGCCAGCCACGCATGGCTGGTCAGGGACTTTGCACAAGAATCTGTCCAGCTGGTTCTTGAAGTTATTCAGGTCGGTGTGCTGGAGATTCCTCACTTCTTTTGGAAGGACATTGAAAAGCTTTGGGCCTCGTATTCTGATGGTATTTTCCATCCTCGTTTTCATGGCCCCTTGTCCCACCGCAGCTGGGACCGTACAAAATCTGCCTCTTCTCTCATTCCAGTTGTTTCTATTTCATTTCCAAGGTTAGCGACAGAGCCCTCAAGTATTTTCCATATGTATATTATTGTGTACCGCTCGCGCCTTCTTTCAAGAGAGTAGAGTTCCAGGGATTGTAGTCGAAACCAGTAGTCTTCACCTTCCGTTTCCTCTATCTTAGGTGTAAAAGTCCGTTGTATAGCTTCACTGTTCGCAATGTCTCTTTTTCTGTGTGGGCTTGTGAGTACTGAGCAATACTCAATTATTGGTAAGACTAGACTCTTCCATAATTTGAGCATGATGTTTGCTTTTCTGCTGCGGAAGCTTCTCCAGATGATTCCCATTATTTTATAGCTGTTGTGATTTTGATTTTATAGTGCTCTCTGAATTCTGCATCCGACGACATTATTACTCCAAGATCCCTGACTTGTGGATTTGGTGTTATCTGTTTGGCTGCAGAGTTTTGTACCCTTTTTTTCTGTAGCTCTTTGTTATTACCATATCTTAGAAGTTGGAATTTTTCTTCGTTGAACTTCATATTGTTGTCTTCTGCCCACTAAAATAATGTTTCAATGTCTTTTGTAATTTTCTTGTCATCTTCGTTCAGTATTTCCTTACATATCTTTGTGTCATCTGCGAAGCATGAGACAATACTGTCCTTAATATCTGCATCAATATCTCCGTTTACCACCACTCTGCATTCTTTACGTCGAGAAATTAAATATCCACCTTCCGAGCTTTCCAGTAATTCCCGTATTCTTAAGTTTGTGTGCTATGATTCCATGGTCACATTTAGCGAAGGCTTTAGCAAAGTCTGTATACATTACATCAATGTTTTGTCCTCGGCACAATGTTTCTAATATTTTCTCCTGGTGGTCTAGTAGCTGTGACAGGCATGATCTTCCTGCCCTGAAGCCATGTTGATTTGGGTTGTATGTCTTTTTCTTGTAGATAGTAGGTAGTTTTGCCTCTAATTAGGCGTTCAAAACACTTTATAAGGTGTGAGGTGAGAGCCACTGGCCGATAATTTTTGGGCATTGCTCTGTTAACACCTTTAAATAGGGGGGCAATGTTCGCGTTATTTAAGGGATGTGGAACTTCTCCTGTGTCGAGTGATTTCCTCCATAGTAAGTATAGCGGTTTTGCAATACCCTTTGCATTTCTTCAGAAAGTGGCATCCATGTGTCTGGCCCTGGCGCTGAATTATCTCGCATCTGTGATAAGGGCCGTAATTACATCTCCTTCCGTGAACTCGAAGTCCATTAATAGGTTTGTGTCGGGATTGTTCTTGGTTGATCTGTATCTATGTCGAAAAATTCGTCTGGGTTTTCCACTTCCATCTCGGACTTAGGGGTGCTAAACACAGATTTAAATTGTTCCCGAAGCAATTCACTTATTTCTTTCGGGTCATTTGTGTATTCGGCCTCCCCGTCTATCAACGGTCTAATACTCTCTTTACACTGCATTTTCCTTTTCGCAAACGTGTAGAAGTATTTTGGGTTATTTTTGTTTTCTGCTACCTTGTTTTCCTCCTCGTTTGTCTTATGTATGAATGTTTGCTTTAAGTCCAGTTCTATTTCGCCAAGTTTCCTTTCTAGTTTGAGTCTCTTTGCATCAGTTCTGCATCTGTGGAGATGTTTTACGGTTTGTCTTCGTTGCCTGAATAGAGTCCTGACTTTCCTCTCGAGCTTGCTACGTTTTCTTTCCTGTCTCTCTGGAATATGTTTCAGTATTATATGTTTGGTTTCAGTCTCTATTATACATAGTATTTCTTGTGGAGTCTTCTCGTGAAGTAGCAATTCCCAATTTACCTCCTTTAAATCTTTATTTACGTTTTCCCAATTTACTTTCTTTGAATTTAAGTTTAAGCCTTCAAATATTCCATCTGCCTCTCTAGGATGCGTTTTCGGACCTCTTGGTGCTAACTTCAATTGTATATCGATGAGGTTATGGTCGCAGAACTTTGTGTGCGTTACTTTTTTATTTATTATTATCTCGTTATTTGTCCAGATTACAGGGGTTAGACAAAATAATATGAACACCCGCCGATTTCACCGGTTATCTTTACGGACTGCTCAGCCACAAAGTAAACGGTCAAATGACTGGCAAACCTATTTAAATGCGTAACAGAGAGTGTATACGTCATGTTATAACCCTCACGTTGTTTTTACAGATCTGAGTGAATTATGAATTAGCAGTTATGAAAGACCTGTCAGACTTCCAAAGAGGGCAAATTGTCGGAGCGCGGATGGCTGGTGCATCGGTGACGAAAACCGCTCAGATGTTCAATGTATCCAGAGGAACTGTCTCTATGGTCATGTCTGCATACCAAAACTATGGAAAGACAAGCACCGACAAATGCAATAGTGGACGCAAGAAGAAGCTGTGTGATCGAGACCGCCGGGTGCTAAAGCGCATTGTGACAAAGAACCATAAGACCACAGCTCCAAAAGTGACTGCAGAGCTTAACCAGCATCTTGCAAGCCCGGTATCGACCAGAACTGTACGTCGCGAGCTCCATGGAGCTGGATACCATGGGAGGGCTGCAATTGCCAAACCCTTCCTTTCGCACATCAACATTGAGCGGCGCAGAAAATGGTGTAATGACCATAAGAATTGGTCAATGGACCGGTGGAAGAATGTAGTCTACTCCGACGAATCCTCCTTTACGCTATTTCCATGTTCCGGTCGAGTTTACGTCTGGAGACAGCCTAAAGATGCTTATGACCCCGACTGCCTGACCCCAACCGTTAAGCATGGAGGCGGATCTGTGATGGTTTGGGCAGCAATATCGTGGAATACTCTTGGCCCAGCTGTAGTACTGCATGGTAGGGTTAACGCCCAGGTCTATCTGTCAATATTGGCTGACCAGGTCCATCCCATGGTCCAAACGCTGTTTCCCAATGGCGGCGCCGTCTTCCAGGATGATAATGCACCAATCCACACCGCTGGGGTCGTTAAAAACTGGTTTGAAGAGCATGTTAGTGAAGTAGAACGCTTGGATTGGCCTCCACATTATAGGGTGGATCGATTTTACATTTTTTTCGATTTCCATATTCTAATAGAGACAAAAACTTGCGCATGCATGAGAAAATAGCCTCTGCAAAATCTTAGCTTAATAGGTAATCATCTTCTGCCCCGGCAGAGCGATGAAAATCATATTTAGTAGTCAAAAACGTATTTTTCTTATAATTTTTAAAATATTTCAATATGCATCAAAATTATTCCTAATAACTATAAACTCGATGAAAAAGACCTCATATGATCGTTTTTCCAAGCGCGTTGTCCTACGTTAATATCTTTTGCCCCCGGCAACAACGTCAAATGTTGAAAAAATATGTAATTTATATACATATTTTCAGATCGGCTCTTTGTCTTAAATAATGCATTTATATATTTCCCATAGCATTTATATCGTTGCTTAGGCATGAAATAACACACACGCAAAATTTTATGACTAGAGTAATATCTTCTGTCCCCGAGAAAAGTCTAAATGTGGATTATAATTACGTTAATGCGATGTTATAAGTGTTATAAGTACGATAAGTACTAAGTACAGCTCCTCGCTTGCTAATTTTATAAAATTAGCAACCCAGAACTCACCACGAGGAGGTGGCTGTACGTCGAGTTCCACCCTATCCAGCCCCAACCACCCTTCCTTTGGCTGCATGTCGATTTACATACGGTAATCTTCTTAGAATCAAATCGTGGAATTTTTGTTCGGGAGTGAAGACGGGAGCGGATGAATCCGTCCCTCTCTTCTATTCCACTTACACTGGCAGAGGCTTCGGTTACTAATTTGATGAGTCTCTCGACCGCTTGAGTATGACAAGGGAATAGTGGGATCAGTCCATCAGGCTGGTCTCCCGTCTCAACAAACTCTTTTATTCGGGTATCAGGTATTGTTTTTGTAACGGGGGGTTCGGTCACCTCAGCCGTTTGCCAGTTGATCATTTCGTAATAGTTTTGACTATCGTAGAGCAGCTCAGGCATGGCGAAGGCTCGAATTTCCCCCGCTGGTGATTGTTTTGATCGTGCTTTTAATATTCTTCTCCATCCCAATTCTCTTATGTGTTGCTCATCGGCATGTAGCATGGAGATCAAAATATTTTCTGGGTGAGCAAAGAAAGAATTTCTACGGAGGACTTTGTTGGCGATTGTCTTAGATCTTTGAGGCATGGTCTGAGAGAGACGCATCATTTCGAAAAAATGTTTTGCGCCCTCAGTGAAACTGGAGTTTTTCTTTATCTTAAACCAAATTGGTGCGTAAACTGTCATAATGAATCGCACAATTTCGTTGAAGGTGCTGGAGGGTTCACTGGTTGAAATATAGAGGCGCAGAAATCTATTTGCTGTTGTCAGCCACCTGGAATGCGCCATCTTACCTGGATTCGAGCCGCGAGAGCTGAAGAGCAGCTACCGCTCGACACTGCTCTGTAGATGCCTAACAAATATTTTTGGTCAGTGCTCAACTCGGCATCATCTATGTCAATGTCGGGAGATGGAATGGCATCGATTTCTGTAATTGGAAGTTTTTCGCAGTCGTTCAGTTGTTTTCCAACTGGTCCAGTAAAGCCCATTGGCCCAGTTGTTTTGCCGTCCAAGTCTTGAATGAGGTGTCGCAGTGATAATTCATTACCGTGTAATAGGCATGTGTGTGTGTTATTTCATGCCTAAGCAACGATATAAATGCTATGGGAAATATATAAATGCATTATTTAAGACAAAGAGCCGATCTGAAAATATGTATATAAATTACCTATTTTTTCAACATTTGACGTTGTTGCCGGGGGCAAAAGATATTAACGTAGGACAACGCGCTTGGAAAAACGATCATATGAGGTCTTTTTCATCGACTTTATAGTTATTAGGAATAATTTTGATGCATATTGAAATATTTTAAAAATTATAAGAAAAATACGTTTTTGACTACTAAAATATGATTTTCATCGCTCTGCCGGGGGCACAAGATGATTACCTATTAAGCTAAGATTTTGCAGAGGCTATTTTCTCATGCATGCGCAAGTGTTTGTCTCTATTAGAATATGGAAATCGAAAAAAATGTAAAATCGATCCACCCTACGAGTCCACAATCCCCGGATCTTAACATTATCGAGCATCTGTGGTGTCAGTTGGAGCAGCAGGTCAGAAGCCGATTCCCACCGCCGGCGTCTTTGGAGGAACTGGAGCAGGGTTTGCTCGAAGAATGGCTCAGGATTCCTCTAGCCACTGTCCAAAAGCTGTATGAATCAATTCCCCGACGCATTGCAGCTGTTATTGCCGCTAAAGGAGGACCAACTCCATATTAAGAATAAAAACCGCCATTTATCAAGGTGTTCATATTATTTTGTCCAACCCCTGTAAATCCAAAACGTTCTCCTTTCTCGTGGCTTCACCGATTTTCTGGGTAAAGGCGTACTGTTCCATAATATCTAATAGCATTGTTGCTTGGGTTCTATCATCTTTAGTAATGTTGCCGTGAAAAATCTCAACATATAAATTCGTCATTTTTCTTCCATGACATGAATGGGAAATTAAAATCTCCGAAAATTAGAATATTTGTTGCTGGAGTTTCAAGTAATTTTAATTTTTCTATTTCATTTGTAGCAAATTGGAATTTACTTTTTGTGGTGTTTGGTGGTCTGTAGATGTTCATAATGGTTAGGTTCAGTTCTTTTACTTCTAATATAATAACTTCAACTATCTATATATATATATATATATATATATATATATATATAATTATATATATATATATACCAAACTAAATTAGCTACCCAAAAATATAAAAAAAAATAAACCATAGCGGAGAAGCGTAACGAAAGTATATAATTTAATATAATTTAACAAAAATATAATTTAAAAAATGAATATAATTTAATGTCCAAACTTATTGTATTATCGTAATTATTATTTTTTTGGCAAAATAATTTACAATCGTGTTTTGAAAGTTTTGAGATGAAGTAAATTAGTTATCAGAAACCCTCGTTGTAGACTCATCAGAGGGTAATTGGGAAGGTAAAGGAAAATAATCGGTATTTTATATTTTGTTCTCTCTGTTCGGTATCTCCTGTTTTTACTGGCATATGACTTTGCAAGATTGGTGAGTTTCTATTCCTCGTCTTGCGGGAGGTGATGGCGTTCCGGCGTTGGCATCCATTTGCCACGTTTTGTCAAGGGCCTGGTGGCTTTCTTTTGTGGTTACTATGCCTCGGGATTCGGATCGCCAAACTTACGAGAAGCGCTTGTTCTCATCTTCAGTAATCTGGTCCGAGCGAGCGTGGTTGAGCCCGGGCATCTTCACCCCCCCCCCTTCTCATACTCTCATTTCTTTTTCTCTCTTTCTCTCTTTAACTTCCGCACTTCTCTTCATCGCTCCGATGATTCATATGTAATCCACCTTCTTTCCTTTCGTTGGAATTTTCAGTGTTGATTATAATATATTATTTTTTTCTTTTAGGTAGGGGATGGCTGCGAAATTAACAATAGACGAGAGGGTGAGCTTGGTTTAATGTATGGAATACTAGGTACAACAAATCGATGAATCGGTACAGAATTTAAATTCTGTACCGATTCATCTCGTCTCGTCTATTGTTAATTTCGCAGCCATCCCCTACCTAAAAGAAAAAATATATTATAGTCAACATTGAAAATTCCTATGATGCGCGACTTTTTCGCCACCCTGTATATATATATATATATATATATATATATATATTATATAGTACAGCATCAACAAAAGAATTATGCTTTAATACACAGTCCAACTTTCTCATATAACTCTAAACTCAAACTGAAATAAATAACAATACCAAACTATCACGAGAAAATCACAAACTGCAACACTGAATTTTCTCCTTTTGTAAAGAACTCAAAAGAAGAAGAAGTAATGGTTACAGGCTAGCAAAGATCCGAATATCCACTCCAGGTTAACGAGAGAGAGAGAGAGAGAGAGAGAGAGAGAGAGAGAGAGAGAGAGAGAGTTCACACGGTATAGAAGTAGTAGTAAAAAAAAAGCTGTAAAAAAATAGGAAAAGTATAATGGAAAGAATTAACTTTAAAGTTCTTACGGATGACAGTAAGAAATAAATGATAATTTGAAATATTATTCAATAGAAAATCTACACTTAATAATAATAATAATAATAATAATAAGAAGAAGAAGAAGAAGAAGAAGTCGGTTTCTAATTTGGCGTCTTTCCTCCTCCATTCTTGCATTTTTTTCCCTCTCACATTTTTCCCTTTGACAAATTTTTGTGTCATCCATCAGCGGGTGTGGAGGTGTGTCAGCCGCACTCGATATTGCTTGTCTTCACCCAAATGCACCCGTTCCATGCCACTAGACATTCCCCCTTCAGGAGGAATTCGTCCAACGACGAGGAACGAGGAACAGCCGTCTTCTACCTTTTTCTTTTAAGGGGGGGGAGGGGCTGGGGCATAAAACGAGGATTTCGAGATTCATATGCACCCTTGTTTCTTTGAGGTTTTAGCTTTCAGTCTTCTTTGCAGAAAAACATTGTTAGCATATATATATATATAACAGTATATATATATATATATATATATATATCTATATATATATATATATATATAATATTATATATATATACTGTATATGTATATATATATATATAATATATTTGAAATGCTACGAATGTCAAAAAACGGACTCCCGTACACGGATGTGGGTATGAAAATGTTGCGGATGTCGGCGGATGTGGATATTTGCAATATCCCTAATATATATATACAGTATATATATATATATAGTGTATATATATATATATATATATATATATATATATATTATATATATATATATATATTATATATATTATATATTATATATATATATATATTATATATATAATATATATTATATATTATTATATATATATACTGTATATATATATTAGGGATATTGCAAATATCCACATCCGCGGACATCCGCAACATTTTCATACCCACATCCGTGTACGGGAGTCCGTTTTTTGACATTCGTAGCATTTCAAATATATATATATATATATACATATACACTATACAGTATATATATATATATATACATATATATATATATATATATATATATATATGTATATTATATATGTACAACTTAGTTGCGATTTTCAATTTAATCGAATGAAGGCCTGAGTAGACCTTGTGCTGTCACTTAGCGGACGACTAGCAAGCTTTCGTCGTTTTGTTTTAAAAAGCGCCCTCTGGCGACCGTTATCAGAATTATTTAAAATTTTTGTTTCAAGCTTTTTATAAATAAATTTTAGGTCGACTACACTTAAATAAATGTCGAATAGATAGTTTAGTCAATAACAAGGCCCCCCCCCCTTCCCCGAACCTATTAATAGTTTGCTTCACTTAAGTCGGCGGTTTTCAAACTTTTCTGGCTCAAGGCACCCCAGTCCCATTTGTTCTTCTTACGCGCACTCCGGAGAAGATTTTCGTATCTACTGTTCAACATCCAGTTCCCCCCCCCCCTTCTTACCTTTTCCCGAACATCACGTGACTTCAAACAGAGCCTATATAGTTTAGTATGAACGTAAAAATCGGTGCATTTTTTTTTTGTTTCGTTCAAAATTTTCATATCTTTGGTAAACTGTTCAATTTCAATGACTTATTTTTCTTCATTTTCACGAATTTCGCGGCATTCCGGTTAGTAAACACTGACTGAAGCGTTTTCAACGACGTTACATCGAGTGATACTCGTTCTCTTTTCCACCAACGTCACTGAACTTCATTTAGGTATTACAAGATTTTTTGAGTAAAAAAAGCGACGAAATAGTACTTTGAGTGAACTTTTTTCTTCAATATTATTCATCACTTATTTTTCAACGCTTCTTTTTTTAAAAGAAGAAAATAATTCTATATCATGAATATATATAAATAATTTAACTATTAAATTAATTTAATTCTTTTATTAAAAAACAAAAAAAGAATATAGAAAAAAACATTGTCAACAATTTAGAATCTGATTTCATTTTGAGATTATTTCGAGGCTTTCAAGTTTTTTAATGGCAAAATGGTTAACATTCCTGTATCTTTTACGGCAGCATATCGGTGGTATCTTCAGCTTATCTGATATGTACTGGAATAATGTTATAATGTAATGTTATAATGTTTCAGACCAACAAAGACCCTAGGATCCATTCATGGCTGGTCTACCTAACTGTGTTCGTAATTGTGTATTGTGTATGTCCTCCGTGGTGGCGGAGGGAACCTACAATTTTACGTGGGTTCCGAACCACAAGAACATAAGAAATTTATGTAACAACTGCCTGTACATTGGCAACGACCAATTTTTGCAAAACTAAATAATTATCAATTTAAAACTAAAGATAGAATCTCTGGATCCAGAGGATCAAGTCATAATAAACTACTATCCACAAATTATATACTGTGTGTATATATAGTTGGTTGGGCCATTTTACGTCCCTCGTCCACCAGAGGGTGTTGAGACGGGCGGTATGCCACCAACCTGGAAAAATAAGTCGCCTATAAACCAAATTGAGAAGTCTGGCATACCGGATATGGTGCATCACTTTTCAAGCTAAAACATTAGTTTCAGATCTGGTGGAGTCATTTTTTAAAGATTAATACCATTATCAAAGGGGGAATTTGAGTCAGTCTTCCGGTTTTCTATAGGATTTGGAGTCACTTCCTCGATATTTTGGAGTGACTCACTCCTCATTTTCGAATCTGTAAGTCACTTTTGCCAAATTTCTCGTACTGGCTTATAAAAGAGGTACTGGGTCAACCAAATGCATTCATACAGTGGGCTTGGTCACTGCGACCACTTCCCATATAATATAATCTATATATATATATATATATATATATATATATATATATATATGTTAAACACAGACCGTGCATGGCACAAGGAACTCTTCTGGGAAAATTAAATCCACTATAGTCCGAATAAGTAATGGTAAATGACAAATACCATAGTTTTTTTTCTTTTTCATGATTTTAGCCCGACGTGGCAACGGGTCTCTCGCAAAGAGATCCCATAAATATAGCTTCCCTCACCAGCTATCTGCAAAGCGACAGGATCCAGCTTTGGGACGTGGATCTAGGTTTAAGCAAACCTAGATCCCTACACTCAGAACCTCTATATAAGTAAAGACTCGTTGCATTCACGTCGTGTTGAATAAATCAAAGAAAAAGGGGGTAACTATTGTATTTTTAGCCAAAAAAAACAAAACTTAAAACCTCAACCGGGACATTGAGCGTCCACTTTTCAAGGCACGAAACACGTCCGTTTAGTATACACAAACTCAGAATGGTTCCCTGAGAACATTATATGTTAAACACAGACCGTGCATGGCACAAGGAACTCTTCGGGAAAATTAAATCCACTATAGTCCGAATAAGTAATGGTAAATGACAATACCATAGTTTTTTTTCTTTTTCATGATTTTAGCCCGACGTGGGCAAACGGGTCTCTCGCAAAGATCCCATATATAGCTTCCCACACCAGCTATCTGCAAAGCAGACAGGATCCAGCTTTGGGACGTGGATCTAGGGTTTAAAGCAAACCTAGATCCCTACACTCAGAACCTCTAATAAGTAAAGACTCGTTGCATTCACGTCGTGTTGAATAAATCAAGAAAAGGGGGTAAACTATTGTATTTTTAGCCAAAAAAACCAAAACTTAAACCTCAACCGGGACATTGAGCGTCCACTTTTCAAGGCACGAAACACGTCCCGTTTAGTATACACAAACTCAGAATGGTTCCCTGAGAACATTATATGTTAAACACAGACCGTGCATGGCACAGGAAACTCTTCTGGGAAATTAAATCCACTATAGTCCGAATAAGTAATGGTATTTGTCATTTACCATTACTTATTCGGACTATAGTGGATTTAATTTTCCCAGAAGAGTTCCTTGTGCCTGCACGGTCTGTGTTTAACATATAATGTTCTCAGGGAACCATTCTGAGTTTGTGTATACTAACGACGTGTTTCGTGCCTTGAAAAGTGGACGCTCAATGTCCCGGTTGAGGTTTAAGTTTGGTTTTTTTTGGCTAAAAATACAATAGTTACCCCCTTTTTCTTTGATTTATTCAACACGACGTGAATGCAACGAGTCTTTTACTTATATAGGGTTCTGAGTGTAGGGATTTA
Source organism: Bathynomus jamesi (assembly GCA_023014485.1). NCBI lineage: Eukaryota > Metazoa > Arthropoda > Malacostraca > Isopoda > Cirolanidae > Bathynomus > Bathynomus jamesi. The sequence continues at coordinate 60,897 of JAJOZX010006403.1, read as the reverse complement.
GGTTTGCTTTAAACCCTAGATCCACGTCCCAAAGCTGGATCCTGTCTGCTTTGCAGATAGCTGGTGAGGGACTATATTTATGGGATCTCTTTGCGAGAGACCCGTTGCCCACGTCGGGCTAAAATCATGAAAAGAAAAAACTATGGTATTTGTCATTTACCATTACTTATTCGGACTATAGTGGATTTATTTTCCCAGAAGAGTTCCTTGTGCCATGCACGGTCTGTGTTTAACATATAATGTTCTCAGGGAACCATTCTGAGTTTGTGTATATATATATATATATATGACATTTAAAATACTTTTTCTTAGTAATGAAAACTTAATAATATTATTAAGGAAAACTAAAGATTCGCAATTCGAATTGGTGATGGGAGGGGGCGGGACCTTCATTTTTTTAAGTAATTTTCGAGATACTGCGTCATCAGAATTCACACTCAAATAAAAATTTCTTCATTCAGAGGAAATAACTTTTTTTGAGGTGCATTCTATAAGAAGTTTTTCCTTCTTTTGGGTATCAAAATTTTTTTAGATGATAGAATAACTTCTTTTGGTAATAGATATTATTTCAAAACTTCTTTTTTTTTTAAGTGAATTGACAAAATAGATAATATATCTATTTAGTAAAGATTGAAGGAAGGTTTTTTTTTTGTGTCCTTTGTATATTTTAAAGTATGGGTATTTTTTTTATTATGCAGGAAGGAGGGGCCAAGGGCGAATGCCCCGCAAAAGCGCCACTCCCCCCCCCCCCGGCTTCCCATAGAAAAAGAAGAGAGTTGATATTATCGTGCGATTCTCTCGATTCAACAGATCAGATACGAGCTTTAATTCGGTCTGTGTAATTCATTTGAATAAATAATGAGAGAAAGGAGTTAATAAATGCGTTTAATTGTACATTAAAGCCATTTACGCCGTAATAAAAAACCTTTTAAATTAATAACATAATCGTTTTCAATAGTAATTCGCAAACTTTAAAACTTGGAAGGAAAGTTGGAAGTTTGGAACCACGCGTGAAGAGTCCGATATTCCGAACATTCTCCTTTTCTACTCTTCTTCATTAAAATTCATTAATCCCTTCGTTTCTGGAGGCTCTTCGCCGAGGGTTAAATTCTCCCCGGACGCCACTCCGGCCGTTCTTCCTCCTTCGAGTGTTTCTCCGTCAGTCTCGAACGAGCGCGGAGGTTCGCTCTCATTTCGGACTAATGCGTAACAAACGGTGCTTTAATAGTCAATCGACGCCGCTTTTCCGCGAACCGGATGGCCGGAGACGGCTTCGCGTCGATGTTTCGGCCATCATTCCGTTCCTTCTCGTTCTCTTTCCGGCTCTAATTTCATTTGATATTCCCCTTTTGTTGTCCGGAGATAAAAACACAATGGCCGACTCGAGAACTCGACGAGAGAACTCCGACACTCGATCTACTTTTTACAGCAATGAAAATCTTTAAACGAAATCCAGAGGATAAAGTTAACTTTTCAAACATTATATTTTAATGGCTTCTTTTTCTTTTTCTTTTTCTTTTTCTTCTTCTTCTTTTCTTTTTCTGAGGTTTTTAGTCTCTCTCTCTCTCTCTCTCTCCTCTCTCTCTCTCTCTCTCCTCTCTCTCTCTCTCTCTCTCTCTCCTCTCTTCTCTCTCTCTCTCTCTCTCTCTTCTCTCTCTCTCTCTCTTCTCTCTCTCTCTCTCTGGGTCTTTCGTAGCTTTTAACATCTGTAACCTCTCTCTCCTTCTCAAATATGAAACAGTTTTCTCTACTTTTAAAGACAAATTGAAAACATCTTTCTGATTTTTACAATATTTAAATGGTTTGTTTTCTTGAAATTTGTGGGATTTCGTTACGGAATGTATATGAGGCAAATCCACAAGGAAAAAGAAGAATGATTCCAAGGCCTTTCGTGTATTTAGAAGTACACCTCGTCAGGATACCGAAAGGCCTTGGAATCATTTTTCTTTTTCTTTGTGGATTTGCATCATTCATTCATTTCACGCGTTTAATTGTGAAATTCATCGCATATACATATATATGAGGCGTCGCCAGTACGAGGGGCGAACTCGCCAAACCAGTTTTGAGAGAGGCGCGTTTAAACTTTGTGACTATTGTGTACGAGGGGCACAAAGCGCAAATACACGCATTGAAAATAATTACATTTTGAACGTACGATGGGGTGTTTGGCTATACAAATTGTCTGTGGATTGGGGGAAGGGGAGAGAGAGTTGAACTATTCATTCGTGGGAACAATCGCAAAATCGCCAATGTGGCGAGTTCGCCCCTCGTACTCGCGACGCCTCATATATATAAATATATATAATTATTTCTTGAATATTATACTTATGATAACAAGTTCAGGCTTATTTTAAAAATTGAAATTTCGTCCTTCGATTTGTATGTCCCAAATTTAACTGCTCTCTGATATCTTTCTCATTTTTAGCAAATTAGAGTTTGACAAAAGTTGACATAAAAATTGGGAAGTGACGCCAAAAGACACGAAATGATGTTTGCTGACAAAGTACGCAAAATTTTGCGTGGCACACTTCTTGGAGTACCAAATCTGGCATTCATTTCATTTCTTCGACGTGACACTTTATCAACGGGGTTTTAAGGGTTAGGTTATGGTTAGGTTATATTAGATTAGGTTAAGTTAGGTTATTAGCGTCAATGAAATTCCATGGCAACGGAATGTCTATAGGTCCAGACACACCATTTACCGAGGCCACTATCCCATTCCTACCCATAAACCCCTTACCTTGGTGTAGGGAAATGGATTCTAAAGCGTGTGCGTGGGTGGAAGTGTGCGGACCCATTCATGCATTCCAGCAAATGCTGTAGGCTTAGATACTCAACACCTTTCAAATGAACTGTAATTTTAAAATCTTTTTAAAATTCTTCCTTTGCTCTCGCGGAAAATGCTTTGCGCAGTTTTCGTCTCCAGGGTATTTCTTTTATTGTGACATTGTAGTGATTATTTGTCAAACGAGATATATCCAATTGCGGTGAAATGTGCTGTATACAACTCGAAAGAGGAAACTTCGAGCTTGTAGACAAGGACTATCCGGTTGCTATAGGACTAATATTGCAGGACTTACGAATTTTTTACAATTTAGACGTGTGTAACTATCATCCTTTATACACACACGCACGAATGAAGGCCCTTTAAAGCGTTCATACTTACACACAGGGTCAAGATATCCCGGATATGAACATAGAGAATTGAGTCTCAATTTCCTCTGGCCAAGAATCAGTCATTGTGAAAACCTTTCACGGAACTGTTAAAAGGTTTCGCCCCTGAACGTTGAGAGCCATTTTTTGGCTCTCTTCACGTCGTCGTTCGTGGCACCCTTTAAATGGAGCTCCAAAATCAATCTGAAGCATTAAAAAGCCAGTGAATGTAAGCCGTTACAATATGGACACGCGTGTATCGAATTTTATTTCAAAAGAGGAGTAAAAATGGTTCCAGTTTTTTTTTTTTTTCTTCTTCTTCTCCTTCTTTTTCTTCTTCTCCTTCTTCTTCTTCTTCTACTCGAGTGTGCCAAGAATCGGAGCTAATCGTGGGGTTAAAAGTTTTTGAACAGCGTTATTTAAGAATTAGGAAAGCGTCTGTGGACGAAAGACTTTTAAAGTGATTTCGGAGACGTTTATTTTGTATACTGTTTATATTCAGCTAATTAAATTACCTATTTGAAAGGACAACGCAAATGAAATATTTAAATGATACTGATTATATATTCATGTTCAATGTCGCATTTGTTAAGCAAGACTTGGGGCCTTTGACCAGCAACGCAGTTAAACATCGAGAGATGAATAAGTTATTAGGAACTACAAATGACCTTTTTGTTGTAATGTCAGGTAGCGGCTAATTAATTAGACAGGGACATTCATTAGAGAGAGGATTCGAATGCAAATTGCGAGCGAGGTCGTTCTTTGCATTCAAAACGCGGTTCTAATTGCATTTGAGGCGGTGCATCCTCTTTCCAAATGTCGGATTACGATACACTCAATCGCAAAGCTTCTTCCACGTTTCTCCGCACCGTTTCGTCGCATCTCCTTGATCCTTTCGCCTTCCATTGAACGAAAACCAGCGGGGATTAAACGTTCCCGAAGACCGCAAGGAAAATACATCTCAAAATTCCTTTATCAAAAGTTTAAACACGATCGTTTTTATTCGGCATGAACGTGAGTAATCTTCTAATACCTATTCAGATTACGTTCATTTTCCATCAATAAACGTTCTATAAACGATCATTCTATTTGTATAAACACTCGATATAATAACGTTCTTCGCCGCAATGAGAAAGAAATGAACGTTGGTCGCATAAAAAGGGCGCTATTCTTTGGTCATTCCGATTGTGTTGGATACTCGCTTGTACAATTTGCGGATGACAATAAGCGGATTAGGCGGACAGCGTTCCATATAAGACAAATAATCCACGAAAGAACAGGCGAGTGAACAGCGTCTGAAGATAAGAAACGCCCTACGAGGTCGCTCCAGATACGCTATGCAGAAAGCATCGAAAATCTGCTACACAAGAGCTTACGTCTTCATCTAGTCGGGATAAAGGGATTTTCCCCTTCATTTCTAGTAGAGAGAGAGAGAGAGAGAGAGAGAGTAATGAATAATAATTTAAATTATGAACGGGAACTGAATTATATAATTAATTCCCGTCAACACAAATTACACTGATGAAAGAACGTTCAAGGAACTTTTCAGATGAAGTTATATCAAAGGCAATTTTTTTTTTTTAAGGGAGCAGAATGCGAGTGAGTGTGATGCCTGACACTGCATATAAGAATTATGAAAACATGGCTCTAGTCACGATCCCTGGCACTGTCTGAGTAATGTTTTAGGAATATTTAATCTTCTTCGTTATGTTTACAAGGTCATATGATGGAGGGGACGTACAACTTTACCTGGGATCCGATTCACTACTCCGCCAAAGAGGGGCCCACCAAAGAAGCAACTTAATCGTAGAAATCTGAAGCCCGAAGTTGAGACTCGAACCTTAAGACTAACCTGCAGTGCATTCAACGCAAACCATTAATTACATCGCGAAATGTTAAACGTTTAATATTCTTGAGACATTTCGATACGAGGCAATTTTTTTTATTTTTTTAAATCTGTCAACAACTTTCGGGCGTCTCGTGGCTCGATCGGTTATGGCGCCGCTGGGCAGTGCTGAGACTCCGTTAAGTCGTGGGTTCGAACCCCAAGTGCTGCCTACGGCCGGGCGGTTATCTTTTCTGTATCGTACGTCACGACGAATCGGCGGGCCAACGACCCCCATTTAATTGACTCTGGTTAAGGTGGCCAGGCTCGGATCTCTACTCCCCACTTCCTTGTTGCGTATTAGGGAGGGGGAGGGATATGGGACATGGATGTTACCTTTACGATCAACAACTTCACATTTAGAGATCATAAACCAGTTGCGATAAACGCTGAATTAAGCGTAATTTGTGGAATCTGTTTTAATCTCTACAATTTGCTGTTAGTCGCTGTTTAACTAAAATACCACACACCTTTGATTAACACCTTAACCATACAGCTTTGACTAACTTTCGAACGAAGTGTTTCCCTGTTTAATGAAATCCTTTACTGAAACTCTTTTCTCTAATGCTCACAAACAAATGCAGGAATTGCAGAAACATGAAACCCGATGAAAAATTGATTGCCATAAAAAAAATGTTGCCTACAACCAGAGATGGGCAAGATACTTGGAAATTGTATCTGAGATACAGATACAAGATACCCAACAAAAATGTATCTGAGATACAGATACAAGATACTCGAAAAAACTGTATCTTCAAGATACATATACAAGATACATTTTTAAGATACAAGATACTTTTGAAAGAATAATTATTTGAGTTTAGTTTCACCTGGTGAGCCATGAGCGCACGAGTTGTCTCATTCAATTGTTTATTATTATATTTTCTGGATATAAATAAATGCCAAATCAATGGTACTTCATATCTCGGTATTCATATAGTGATATAACTAAAAGGAAAGCACAAAGTAAATATGTATAAATAATCCTGAAAATTTTTAGGTATGGAAAAATAAAATAAACCACACTTTTTCAATTTATGTATTTCAAATAAATTGTTAATACAGGTATGCTCAGTTACCTACTCACGAAGAAAAAATAAAGTTTTCCTCATAATAAATATATCTGCAGGAATAAGCAAATATACAGTATGTATAATTCCTGATTTTTAATCATGTTAAAACATGTTAAAACCGCGGGATACAAGATGAAACCTGAATACGTCTGTGCCGAGACTGTGCGCGCAGCGCAACGGTAGTATTCATGTACAAACATGTAACAGCAATCGCCGGCCTGCTTCAACGTGCGTCAGATATGATCATATTTCATGAATAGTTATTAGCGTCTCTATTTAAAAAGTATCTTATGAAAGTATCTTTGAAAGTGTATCCCGGGATACAAGCTACATGACAAAATGTATCTTAGATACTTCTCAAGATCCTCCAAAAATAAAGTATCTCTAAGTTACGTATCTTGTATCTTAAGATACAAGATACTGCCCATCTCTGCCTACAACATCTATCTATCTATCTATCTATTTATCTACCTACAGGGTGAATTTTTATTAGTTAAAGCACAAAAATATTTGAAATACTAGACGAAATTGCTGTTAATATAAACGTAAGATTTGGTGGGAACATAATCTGCCCATTACGGCGTAAGACTGAATGAAATGTAGTGTTCGGATTGAATATTTCCCCTCAAAAAAAAAAAAAAAAAATCTTGAGAATAAACATTCTCTTATTTCCTTTATTTTTTGTGGGCACACACAAACACACACACACACACATATCTCTATCTATCTATATTACTAGTCATTACTAGGAATTTGAAAAAAACTAAGGCTCATGGAATCAGGGGTGTAGTAATAAATTGGATAGAAGAGTGGTTGCGAGGTAGGAAACGGAGGGTGGTCGTTGGAGCGGAGTCGTGTTGGGCTAATGTAGCGAGCGGCATTCCTCAAGGTTCTGTATAGGGCCCCTTGCTTTTTCTTATATATATATTAACGATTTAGATGTCGGCCTAGTCAGTACAGTTTCAAAGTTTGCGGATGACACGAAGTTGGGTGGTAGGGCGATTAATGACGAAGATAGAGGTAAAATCCAGGAAGATCTGAATAAAATCGTTGATTGGTCAGTCACATGGCAAATGAGATTTAACGTCGATAAGTGCAAAATTTTACATATAGGTTCGCTTAATGGTAATTTTGCGTATAATATTTAAGGGAAGGAGTTAGCAAGCGTAGAGCAGGAAAAAGATTTAGGAGTTATAGTCACTGGTGACTTAAAAGCAGTGAAACAAAGTACAGCAGCGGTCAATAAAGCGAATAAAGTGTTAGGTTTTATAGCTCGGAATTTTGAGTACAAATCGCGCGATATTATTGTTCCTCTTTATAAATCATTAGTTAGACACCATCTGGAATCCGCATATGCGAAAAGATATAAACAAAATCGAAAGAGTTCAAAGACGAGCAACTAAGATGATTCCGTCGCTTAGGTCGAAGTCGTACGAGGATCGGCTTAAGGAGTTAAAATTGACTACACTCGAGACTAGGAGGCTAAGGGGTGAACTAATCCAGGTTTTCAAAATTATGAATAGGTTCGATAACGTAGATAGAGATAGCTTTTTCGAAATATCTCAATATAATAGGACAGCGAGATAGCAGTTGCCAAAAACTTTTTTACACATAGAATAGAATAGTAAATAGCTGGAATAGTTTGCCGGTAGAAGTAATTAGTAGCACGTCTATAAACATGTTTAAAAATCGATTAGACGCATATGTTGATAGATTGGGTATAGTTTAAGGTAGTAAAATTAAGGCTTTGTGGTTCGGAACCCACGTAAAATTGTAGATTCTCTCCGCACCACGGAGGACATGCACAATACATAATTACGAACGCAGTTAGGTAGACCAGCCATGAGTGGATCCTAGGGTCTTTGTTGGTCTGAAACATTATAAGTCTGAGGAAACGAGCGAATTTAATGAAAATGTTACTTTAATAACAATTATGTTGGATGTACACCAAAAACACATATAGGAGATGTGATTTTATTTAGGAATATCAACTTATATATCAAATGTGTACCAAATAAGACTATACGAGTATAATCAATATTCTGTATATTCGTTCCTCGCCTAAATAATGTTAGCACATCTATCTGACACCGAAGAAACGCGTTTCCAAATAAATTTCGGGAATTTCACTACAGAGCCTTTGTAGAACACTCTATAATGATCCCGACAGTCAACTTGAGATGTATCTCTCCTAATATAGTTGGAGATATTGTGAAAATTGAGGGAATATTGAACAGGGAGCGGTATTACAAAAGCTTAAACAAATAATCCCTTCCCAGGGCACGTCATCTAATTGGACAAAACTTTTGAATTTGTGATTGATAATGGCCCAGGACACAACCAAAATAAATAAAAAAAACTGGTGAAAAAAAAAACAGAGGTATCTGAAAAGTTAGATATCGGGTAGTGGCCACTTCAAAGCCTTGACGTTAATCTCACCGAAAAAAAAAAAAAGAAACCTAGAATTATTATGGAGTGGTCTACAAAGGATCTGTCGCGAAATTCCCGAAGCTTGCTTAAAAAAACCGTCTTCAGTGCCAAATATATGTTCTCACATTACTGACGAGAAGAACGAATATACAAAATACTGAGTATATAATCTTATCTTGTACAAATTTGTTACATTAATTTGATATTCCTTAACTAAAAATACATTTCCTGTAAGTGTTTTTCCCTTCACCCAACATCATTCTTATCAAAATAGCATTTCTATTACATTCGCTAATGTCCTCCGACCTATGACCAGTACTATATATATATATATATTGGCACTGTGGCATTGGTCGTAAGTAATCGAAAAAATTGGCACATTTGTTGTTGATTCCTTTACAAAGCCTAATGATAAATGGTCACGTGATACTAAATACAAACTTAATGAAGGTCATTAGTTGAAAGAATCATCATACGAAACCTTTCTCAAAAACCTACAGAGGAAGCTGCGTGCTTAGGTTGAGAACCTTCGGGTATGTGGAGCGTGAATCTTCGCATACAAATGCAATTTAAAACCAATAAAAACGAAACAAGCCAGTAAAGAGGGTCATTTCAATTTGGGAATGAGTGCCAGGGTAGGGTGTCGTAAGATGGGTCAGCTAGGGGGTCAGTTACGAGTAAAAAAAAAAATCTTATAACGTGCCTAATTAATGCGTACTTAAGAATGTTTTGATTTGTCATCTGAAATCAAAATTAGACGAAGTGGCACCATAAATCCAAGAGCCACAATCTGCTCGTTGCCTTCTCGGCTAGAGGCATTCTCGTCCCTTTTAACTACCTCGCCGTCTTCCCCTCAATTTGTCATTTAAAATTACGAGGGGAATTTTAAAGTTTCACAATTAATGTCGGATGCAGCTCAAACGAGGGCAAGGGGAACGGGGTGCCAGCGGAACAGAAGTGACACCAAACCTCAAATTCGGCCCGATTTTGATAACTGGAAAAAAAAAAATTTTTTTTCCTTGTGTCATTACTGGAAACACTTTTTTCTTTCTTTTTATTTTCCTTGTGGATAATATCCATATTGTTTCCAATCCGAGAGTTAGTAGAAGATTCATTAGTTTTTTGCTTGAAAATTCATCATGTGATGTTGACAGATGGATCAATTAGGTCATTATTTATTCTTTGGTTCGTTAAAAACAAATACTGGAAATTATAATAAAATTCATTATTAATAATGCAACATAATGTTAGGATTAACTTTACAAAAATAAATATAAAACCATTCATCGGTATGATATACTTTGTGTGTATATATATATATATATATATATATATATATATATATATATATATATATGATAGCAAATGTTAGTTATATAAAAAACCTATACATTTATATTTCTGGTCTTACTTCCCATACTACCCACTTCGACAATCCCCTATCTATCGAATGACAATGATGGATAGAATCGAAATGCATCTAATACCTTTCGATCTACACCTTGGAATAAGAAAATTATCCTCAAATCGACAAAAAAGTAATTTCTCTCAATCGACAAAAAATGTCACTTACAATTTTATTCAAGCCCGTAATCAGCAAATGAGTCGACGCAATCGACGTTGGATGTTACGTTAACAACGTTATTGTTAAACATTTGATAAATAAGTATACAAGATAATTAAATAAATTGACAACACGGACCTTTATTATTCGACTTTGTCGGTCATGGGAGTTACTGTCGATTATGCGGAAAATTCACCAACTGGAAATGACGACGATTCCTGGTAAAAATGATGCTAAATCATTGGTTCACTTTTGCCCACTTCGTCGACAAAAGGAAATTTCTCGACATTTAAAAGAAACAGACGTGCTAAATTTCAAACCCCCTCTTATTCATTAGGTTAGGTTAGGAATGTTCCCAGGAACGTTCCCGATGCGGAAATTTGCCCATATTTTACAGGGACACAGGAATAAAAAAAGTAAGCCCTACTAGAAGTAAGACCCCAAGAAGCTATGGCCTTTCAATAAATCTTACTAATTTTAGCTGGAAAACTCAAATTTTTTCAAGAATGAACATTTCTGAGGCCTGGATACGCTATTGTACACAAGATATTTTAGATAATAGATTAACATGGTGAGAATTGGCTTACTATGAAACTATATTTTTGCATTAGTGATAAAAAAGCAACATCCAACGTCTGGAGAGAAGAGCTTGTAAAATGTGACGGATGTACTGCAACCTTAATTTTTCGGGAATATTCCCGTGCTTACAACTCTACCTGCAAATAATTTTAATAATAATGATGATGATGATGATAATAATATTGATAATGATGGCGAGTTATTATAAAATCATAAAAATAAGATCGGATTTGAAGTAGTGATGTACCGATGTATCGGTGTTGGTGAAATTGTGGCCGATGCTACCGATACCACCGATACTTTATAAAAATATTCCATTTTAATCCTTTAGATTCTCTAAACTCGCATTCTTGATAAGACTCAGATAAAGAAGGATGATTAGTAATTAACACATTGAAAAATAAAGCTGCTGGTCCCAATAATAGTTATGTTAGGATTCTCAAAGAAGTGGAGGATAGCTTAGCTGAGGCACTATTTTGTTTGTTACTGGTAAAACTATTAATTATGCAAACATACCTCAAGATTTAACAAAGCAAATATTGTACCCATTTACAAAAAAGGGTAGTAAAGAGGCGGTAAGAAATTAGTTTAACATCAATGTTAATTTAACATCATTGATAGGAAAGATACTAGAATTATAAGGAATAGTATTAAAGAGCATTTGGAAAGTTTTAAATCTTATTTCAAGTTCCCAACATGAATTTAGATCAGGAAGGTCTTGTTTGTCTAATCTCTCAGACTTTTTAGAGTTTGTAACTGAACAGGTAGCTAATGGAAATGATGTAGATTAGTGATGTACCGATGTATCTGTATCGGCTTGTTTTGCCGATGTATTTGTATCGGCCAAAGTATCGGCAAAATTGGAGTATCGGAATCGGTATCGGCCAAAATTTTGGTATCGGTACATCACTAATATGAAACATGAAACGAAATATGCCAAAACGAAAAAGCGCAAAACAAATTCAGAGGCCAAGAAAGAATCCAAATTTGACGCGCCGAAAAACCAAACTTTCAAAAATATAAAACCAACTAATTGTTTAAAAATAAATGTAGACTATTTCCCCCCCTTTTTTAATTACTTTATTTTATTTGACGAAGTGAAAAGAATTCTAACAACTGAATCAAATTGATGCAAAGATAAATAAATGGTCCAAGAGAAGGTCTCTTTGTCTGCATTTTCTTAAGACATTTTTCTTTGTAACAAACTCATACGATTACTTCATCGCCACTTTGCAGCAACCAATAGATGACCAATTTCATCCTCATTCCAATAACCTAGCCTAACCCAACTAACACTAACCTAAGCCTATCCTTCGTCTATCCTAACAACCTAACGTTACCTACGCTAACCTAAACTGATTCAACTAAAACTAACCTAAGCCTAACCCACCCTAATCTGTTAGCCCAACTAAACATAACCTAACCCAACTAAGACTAACTTAACCTGAACTATGCTAACTTAACCTAACCCGACTAACCTCACTCAACTAAACCTGACTTAATCTAACCCCTAAAAATTTCTCGCTAAAATATTACCAACAAAATATCGCTACATCAATCTACACTGAACCATTTTTTAGGGGGGTGAATGGGGTTAAGGGTGTTACAATAAACGAATAAATGACGTCATTCGAAAAACGACAAATACAAGTACTTTCCCCGCCCCCTGCCTAACCCCCTCGAACACAAAAATAAATAAATAAATTAAAAAATTAAAAAAGAACTCCAGAGAGAGTAATTAAACAAAAAAAAAAAAAGGGTTAATTTTAACTTCGTCTAAATTTAGATTCTTTTTTATTGAGTAAGTAAATGGTTTAACTTCTAATTCGCGAAAATTTAATTAAAATTATTAAAATTTATTACGTTATTAACGCTTTGGAAAAAATATGGACAGTAGTTTTGCGCGTCCAAACGAATTTGCATACATATGAGGAAATTTCGTAATAAACATTGGTACTGTTGAAGATATATCTTCAGAGAGACAAATGTTTACGAAGAGGACAAATATTCAACTTTAAATGGTCATGTTGTTCATTTAAGAATTAAATTGATGCCCCCTTTTTATTTGGGATGTACAAATATTTCTCTCTTTTCTCTTCTGGATTCGAAAAGATCTCTCTTTTCAGTTGTCCGAAAGTCGTTCCAAAGCGGATTCCAGCCTGACTTTTACGCCAATATCACGGATATCCGTGTAAACCGGATATACAGGGACAATCAGAAATTGAAGATTTATAGAGATAATGAACAATTAGAGGTTTATGATTCATTCCTAGAGTAGTGACACTCAAAAATCGAAGATTCATTCCTAAGATTTATTTATAAAACTGGAAACAATGCGAGGTTTCGTTCGAGATGCGAGACATCATCGGTTACCAAAAGTAGTGTGAGTAGGTTACTGGGCCGTAAGAGGTAATAACAAGGAATGAAGAGGGCACAGCGTTCAGGCCAGACTAATGCGGTCCAGTGCGCTAATTCCCGGATTATTATTACCAGCACTATCGGGAGCAGGAGCGGATTAAAGTTTAGTGGGGCCCTAGGCCCGGGTAATATTTGGACCTCCCCCTTCCCCTCATACTCTACAAAAACACGAAATTCATAAACAAAATAACAATTTTTATTATCATATAGTCACAAAAGATACTTGATCTAACGCAGAAAGTAATAATATATGATGGTACGACATAGTACCATTTTCACAGAAACTGTTAACGGACGAAAGAAACATAAAATGAATTATCTCGCATATCATTAATATCCATACTGCAAACTGTTTACGGTCCACAAAAAAGTAGACCTCAAATAATTTTATTTATTTGAAAGATTTTTTTTTCTGCATTTCACATTGGCAAAAATTATTATCAATTATACTTTCAATGTCAAGTTGGTTCATAGTTCCACTTTCTATTGCTAACGGGCCTAATGATAAAAGAAAAAAAAACGATAAAAAATAAAAAATCTTTTTACTTGGGTGGCCGGCGGGCCCCTGTATGGTCAGGGCCCTAGACCCGGGTCTAGGTGGCCTGTGCGTTAATCCGGTACTGATCGGAAGTCGAACCCCCGACCTCGGTGTCTTCAGTTCGCTAACAGGGAAAAGGGATTACTCACTGAGATAAGAGGATGAAATATTAAATTTAACATAAATAGTGCATTTTGAGCGAGTATTGATGGTCGTTTAATAACAAAAAATTATATCAATGGTATTTTTTTATTTTGTTTATAGTATAAGAAATGCTGAATAGGAAGAAGACTGCATTGCTGACTCCTAAGAGAACGTTCATTACAAAACATTCCAAGACGCTTCTCTCTCTCTCTCTCTCTCTCTCTCTCTCTCTCTCTCTCTCTCTCTCTCTCTCTCTCCTCTCTCTCTCTCTCTTCTCTCTCTGGATTGAAAACTGGCTCTGAATTCAAAACTGGCTGAAGAATAGGCGGCAGAAGGTTGTAATTAAAGGGGTTAGTTCGGGTTGGGCCTCGGTCACTAGTGGGGTTCCTCAGGGTTCCGTTTTGGGGCCACTGTTGTTTATCATTTACATAAATGATATCGACGGTGGCATCGTCAGTCGGATCGCCAAATTCGCTGATGACACCAAGCTTGGGGCCAATGTTGGGACGCCCGAAGCGATCGAGGAACTGCGTGCGGACCTTGGTAGGATAGGAGAGTATCCGAAAAATGGCAAATGCCGTTTAACTTGGGTAAATGCAAAGTGATGCACATTGGCTACGCCAATCCCAAGTCGAACTACTCGATGTTGGGGAGTAATATCGACGCCACTGATTTGGAAAAGGACTTGGGTGTGCTAATTAGCAGCGACCTTAAGTTTACGAAACAGTGCGTAGAGGTGGAAAAGCCCAGAAGCTGTTGGGTTATATCAGGAGGCAATTTCAGTTTCGGAACAAGGAGATTGTGCTCTCTCTGTACAATTCCCTGGTTCGGCCGCACCTGGAGTATGCTGTGTAGTTCTGGTCGCCCACCCTCAGAAAAGATATTGACAGGCTGGAGCGAGTGCAGGGCTACAATCGACGCTTATGCGCCCTGAACTTGTTTTCGCTGGAAACTCGGAGGCTGCGCGGTCAACTGATCGAGGTTTTCAAGCTCTTACGCGGGTTCAACGATGTCGATTTTAGAAGTATGTTTAGTTTAAATGATAACCCAACTCGCAACAATGGTTAGAAGTTGGATTTGAAACGGTTTAGGACTAGCGTGTGTGGGAATTACTTTACCTATAAGATCTGTGACACGTGGAACAGGCTACTTTCAGAAGTTGTGAACAGTTCTTCTGTGGATCTGTTCAAGAAAAGGTTAGACCGAATCTTGCACACTGTTTGAGGGTGTAGAAAATTTTCCCTGGCACCCGTTGCCATTGGTACCTCCTTGGTATGGGCCGCAAGGCCTTTTGAGGTACTTCTTTTCCTTGTAACTCCTTGTAACTCTCTCTCTCTCATATATACAGGGCGTCCCAAAAAAATGTATACACACTTTAAATAATTATAAAGGCAGTGTTTATTAAAATACATTTCATTTTCAAAATGTAATAGAATCTACAGACATTATTTAATTGTTTTGTCAACGCCTGTTTTCAAACTGACGTCCGTTCTGGTCCAGGCACTGCTGATAACGCGAAGCAATGGAATCGCAAACATCACGAAACATTTCGTTTGGTATTTGTGTGCATTCTCGTTCAATGGCTGCTCTCAATTCAGCGACTGTTGCAGGTTTTATAGCGTAGACTTTGTCTTTTAAGTATCCCCATAAAAAAAGTCTAGTGGTGTGAGGTCTGGTGAACGCGGAGGGTATTCTACGAAACCCCTTCGTCCAATCCACATCCACATCGTGCCAAGTACCACTCGCAATACTCCACTCTTCGGTCCGGATCATCTTCATTAATAGCATGGACTAATCTTGGAATGTAACTTTTCCATTGACAGCGCTTCAAAATGCGTTGGACAGACGATTCTGAAATTCCTACCTCACGACTCGCTTGCCGCACAGATTTTCTTGGACTTTGGTGATACGTTTCCAGTACTCTTTCTTGCTTTGTGGGGCTTGTCGATGTCCGTGGTCTTCCGGAACGCTTCTTGTGGACATTCTGAACAGTTCCATCGGCTTCAAACTTATCTCTAATTCGAGTGATGGTAAGTCGCGTTGGTGGATCTGTTTGAAACTCCCTCCTAAACTGTCTTTGCACTTCAACTGCGTTTTCACACTTCCAGTAGCATTTTAGAATGAATTTCCTTTGTTCAAAGCTTAGTCTGACTGCCATTATTAATTCTAATGGGTTTAACTTGGAAAGAAAGAAACATCAATTGAGCTATCAGCTGTTAAAGTGTGTATAGATTTTTTTGGGACGCCCTGTATATATATATATATATATATATATATATATATATATATATATATAATTGGTATAGTGAACTTGGCCATTCCCGAATATGACTAATAGAAAAAGGGAGCAGCGTAACAGGATCCACAGAGCTCCGCAGAAGGGATAAGAAATTCCTTTTCCTTAAATGAAAACGAAAGGAACAAAAAACAAAAGCATCAAGTTCCTCATGAGTCTTGACAGTATTTTCTTACCCTATTTTTAAAGGGGAAACTTATCCTCCTTTTCCCCTTACTTTAGTAGAACGTAGTTCCGCTTTTGTTGTTTGGGTTTTGTGCTCTTGAAAACTGCCCTACTGGCCCATAATTTCGATACGATAGTTCACGATAATTTTTGGATGATTTTTTTTCACGATAATTTTTGCATGATTTTTTTCACGATAATTTTGGTACGATTTTTCATGATAATTTTGGGACGATTTTTTACTATAATTTTGGGACGATTTTTTACGATAATTTTGGGACGATTTTTTACGATAGTTTCGGGATGATAGTTAATGATAATTTTGGAATGATAGTCCACAATAATTCTGTAACTATTTTTCACGATATGTTAGGACGATTTTTGTCGATAACTCTGAGCCAACAGTTCACAACAATATCGCCCCGCTTAAGAATTTGAATGAGAACTTTGAATGAGAACTTGACGGAGTAAGGAATTTTTGCCTGACGAAGGAGGGGAAAAAAATGGAAGAACTGCGCGGTTTGAAAATCAAGATTCGATTTAAACCAACAAAAACGGAAGAAAGACACAGCAAAATACAAAAAAACAAAACAAAATGTCGGATCGTTGGTGGCCCTCTGATTCCTCGGACGGGCCGTGATGAGCACATAAAACCTTTCCCGATAAAAATACCACCCTTCACTCTCATGAATCTTTCATGACAGCTCCTTCGCCCCCTTTCACAATCTGTGACTGCGCCAGAGACTCCGGAAGTCGTCCTGCGTTTCCTGATAAGACTCTTCGCAAACGCTTCTTAGCCGCGTGCCACTCAATGTCGCGGTCTTAGGGAAATATATTTATAAACGGAGCTTCGTTTTTAGACCTTTCCAATCGCTATCGAAAGCCTTTCGATGTCAATGCTCGCGTCTCGGGTCTTGCTGCGCCCGATAAACACACAGTTATTTCTCGCTGTTACTAAGGGCGTCCTAGTTTATATTCCTTGAACAAAAAGAGAATACCAACAATGAGGTATTGCCACTTCGCCAAAACTAATATATATATATATATATATGATGAATAAAACCACAAAGGAAAGGAAACACAGAATGGTGCTCAAGTGCTTTCGTCTAATGACATCCTGAGGATGTCATTAGACGAAAGCGCTTGAGCACCATTCTGTGTTTCCTTTCCTTCGTGATTTTATTCATCATAAATATTTTTCACGTGTTACTTTCGTGAAATTATTTCATATATATATATATATTATTCAACAGTACACGAAAGACTTTGAAATGGCTTTTCACTTTTCTTTGTGGGTGTTTACATTATTTATTTCATGTGTTTAATTAATTCATCTTATATAGGTTAGGTTAGGCTTAGTTAAGTTAGGTTAAGGTTAGGTTAGCTAAGTTAAATTAAATCTAATTATCGATACCTTCGAGCATTTCCACTTTTGAATCTCAAATGTTTATGGCAGTTGGGGATGATGGGTATGTAGTAATTTATACCCAGTGGCACTCGGGTTGAAGAATTTTGTTTAGATTTCGTCCAGTCACTGCGATTTGGTACTGGAACCTATTTTGGGGAAGTTCCAACCAAAGTCTTGACTATATCTAGTCAGAACACATTTATACAAAATTTCATACACTTTTGTAAAATCGAAGAAAAGCCAATGAAACCATAAATTTACACAAATACCGCAGTCATCAGAATGCTGAGCTTCACATCTAAAGCTAGTGAGATCAAATTTGTGAAGCTGCACTCAAAATCTAAGTGGTTCGTGAGCTTAAAGTAACTGTTATACTCTCATTGGATGAAAATTTTCTGTTCAAAATTTTTTCTGTGAAATTATTTACGTGTTATAACGCGAACGTGGACTGATTAGCTATTGGTAGGTTTGATCCAATATGGTTTCCGAGTCATTTCCTTCACACACTCACACCCAGAGAGAGAGAGAGAGAGAGAGAGAGAGAGAGAGAGAGAGAGAGAGAGAGAGAGAGAGAGAGAGAGTTACAACGAAAAGAGGAAGCCTCAAAGACTTTTCGGTCCACTCGGAGAGGTTCCTGTTATTAAACTAGTGCATTTTTTAATTATTCTAGCAGTAATCGAAAACTAGATAGAAAATCACAAGACTCTCTCCCCACCCTCCAGTCCTCTCCGCCAGAGGCGGGTACGGGAAAAGGTTGAAGAAAATACCTTGACCCTAGAAAAGTAGCCAAAGAAATTTTACAGGAAAGAGAAGAATATATAAACTAGCTCGACAATTACGTTATGCACACATAGAAACCGTACACTAGAGAGCATAATTGTATAAACTAACGTAATATTAACTACGTGGTGTCGACACAAAAACCTCGAACATATATTTTTATTTTATACAAAATATTTACAGCTCTATTTACTTACGTATCGGGCCAACGAAGACCCCCCATGACCAATGTTCCCTCTAATTTTTTTTAGTCCGTGTGCGCAAGAAATTTTCGTTGTGCATACATTTAGATTCATGGTGAAAAGTTGTGCAAACTTTTCTGAGCGCTATTATCTTCAAAATGAAATATATATAAATATTAAATACTTAATAAATATTATTTCCATAAGGTGATAGCTTGATCATTACGGTACTATTAAATGGATATTAGAAAACTGTTTACAATATTATATATTCTTAAAAAAGAAAACATTTTATCCGTTCTAAAAATATGAATAAAATAAAAAATAGCAAAATAAAATTCAACAAAATATAGAAAGAAAATAAAAATGACATTAATTGAAAATGACTATTTTAGTTATTCATTTCTCAAAACAATTTTTAGGATTTAGCAATTTAAAATAGACAATCAAGATTAATACATGATTTATCCATTCACAAAATAGGAATAAAATAAAAAATAATTTTATTTTTTATGAATTATGAGATAATTACTATTCGTTTTTATGCAAAAATAAGAAAGAGAAGGTTTATATTCAATGCATTAATGTATAAAAGAAAAAATGCAAATACATAGAGTAAAAAAAATCCGTATTGAGTAATGCGCGGACGTCGGCGAAGTTGGGCGGAAGGGGTTAATACTTAAAAGAGCGGACTATAGAGTATGTTGATGCAAATGGTCAGACCTTGTGTGACGGTATATTTTTTAAATTACTTCATTTACTGTCGTGACTCATGATACGCTTGAGCCTGTGCACATTTTATTTTGCTGTGTGCGCGGGTTTTACAACGCGTGTGCGCGCGCACACGCGCACACCTTAGAGGGAACATTGCCCATGACCCACTCCAGGCTAGCCTCAAAAGAATTAAGCAAACTCTCCATGTCTACACCCGCGTACGCGCAAAGCCATCACGCTGAGGTGATGAAATGCTTTTATAGGAAAGGGGTTGAAACAGAAATTGAAAAAACAAAATCGGATTTTCCACACCATGCCCTCACCCTTCACACGCACCCAGCCTAACCAAGAAAAAGAAGAAAAAAAAAAGAAACAGGGACGGAAGAAACGCAACTTTACCTCACTTAATCCATGCCAAGCATTTTTTTTGTTTTTGTGTGTGTGTGTGTGTGTGTGTGTGTGTGTGTGTGTGTGTGTGTGTGTGTGTGTGTGTGTGTGTGGGTGTTCTCCCTCAAACTATAATTCGTGCATCGAACATTTTTAAACATTCGATGTATTGGTAAGTGAATTAAAAATCACTACTTTTATCCCATATCGACTACAAAGTCTAAATGAGAGGGGAATTTCAGCCGGACAATCGAACAATCATACTCAACAAATTAATGATAATTTTCAACATCAAAAAGATTCCCAAACTATCTACATTACACTGAATACATCATTAATAAATTACTTGTTTTAATTCATTCCCAATATTTGTTTATGAAGGTAATTTGACCAAAAAAAATATATACCATAATGACTCAAATTATTTAATTTCTAATTAATTTTTAAAACATTTTATTAGCGCATATATATATATATATATGAAAATTATTTCACGAAAGTGACACGTGAAAAATATTTATGATGAATAAAACCACGAAGGAAAAGAAACACAAAGTGGTGCTCAAGCGCTTTCGTCTAATGACATCCTCAGGTGTGTTCCTGAGGATGTCATTAGACGAAAGCGCTTGAGCACCACTTTGTGTTTCTTTTCCCTTCGTGGTTTTATTCATCATATATATCTATATATATATATATATATATATATATATAAATATATATATATACACACACACACAATAGGAAGGTTAATTTAATATCCCAGAAAGAATTGGAACATTCAGAAAACATCAATTTATTAATTACGTTTACTAAATATCCCATTTCTTACTGAGATATAACCTTAATAGAAATGGGACAGTGTATCCGCTTTGCCAGAATGATGTCATTACTTCGTTTTTTAAACAACTGAAACCAATACCAAAAAAAAAGAAAAAAAAAAAAACTTTGTCCGATTATGTACTCATTGGAGAACCCCCCAATTTTTATTCCTGACTCCTTCCCCATCATCGTGCATCACCTCCTGCCGGCGAAATTAAACGCTCTCTCAACGGCGCAACACCGAAGTTGGCGTCTGTGTTTCAGAGTACTTCTGCCAAATTAATGAGGGCAATGCATTGTGCGCAAGTGGAGCGCAAAAAGGGGAACAGAGAAGAGGTAACGCGTCCTCCGCGATCACGAATGGTTAAATGGTTAAAATTCTTTATGTTACCGCTTCGGAACCGCTTCCTTCCGAAGGCTTTCTGAAGTCTTTTCAAGGGATTCCTTCGACTGAAAACGGATAGCGGAGATCTCGTCGGAACTGTTTGGGGAATCGCGACGCCGCGACCAGGAATTTGTCGCGTTAAAGACCGTCGGAGAGAAGGAGAGAGAGAGAGAGACGAATGAATTTGCACTTCATTGCCAATCTTTGAAAAGAAGAAGAAGAAGAAGAAGAGAGAAGAAGAAGAGGAAGAAGAGAGAAGAAGAAGAAGAAGAAGGAAGAAGAAGATTGATCTTCGATGAAACTAACCGATAAAACTTTCTAAAAATACAAATAAATATGTCAACTCACGTGACTCTCAAATTCAGAGTAAATTTAACGACATAAATCTGATAGAGAGCCGAGTTATTTCCGTTCTTTTTACTTACGGACTGTACGTTTATAATCGAATGAAGACGGACACCCCGCATACACGTCCATACTCCAAATTATTTAATATGTACAGTCGATTCAAAAAATCCTGTCGGGACAGTGTTACCGCGACGCAATATTTATGAGTAAGAAACATGGACTTTCGGGAGAGAACGTTTTGAACCGAGTGTACGTTATGGTTGTGGTTTTTATATCCAAATATGCAGTGTTAATACGGAGACTGAATCAAAGTGTGCAGCGCAGAGGAAGTTTCATCCCCGCCCATTATTGAGGGGTTAATTAACGCGTTTCTGAAAAGCGCATGATAAAACGAGATAAAACGCTCACGAGCAACGCTTGAATCTTTTTTTGTTTAGATGGTATAGTGGTGAGAGACCAACTCGAGACGTGGCCTAGCGACGGAGACGAAACCTCTTCTGCGGCGCACGTTTTTCTTCATTGTCTCCGATTAAGAGTATTGTAGTTCTCCAAAATTACGTGTATTGCGTATATCTAATTCTTATTTGTCATTTAAAGTTTTAGTAAAAACACACGGAAGAACTTCTCAACTTTTGTTTACTTTTTTCGGATTAATGCAAGTTTTTTATAAATATTTTCCACTTTTGAGTTCGACAGACGGACAAACTGCGGACATATGAACAGAGGAGTGTTCTTAACATTTGCCATCAAAAGAAAAATAATGGATACGAATAGTAAATATGTCATAAATTAAGGTTCAAAAGGTAAAACATATTTTTTTTTTTAATCGAGTGATGTTTTGACTGAAGAGAGACCACCATGCATTCTTTTAAAGGAAACTTTTCCTGAACGAAAAACCTTTCAACCGGGTTTTTTTCCGGTCTAGTCCTAAATCATGCGAGTTCTTCTCAGAGACCGCTTCCCACGGCCCATCGGGAAGTACTCGCCCCCATCAATTATCATTGTGTAAATCGTGCAACGTTTGAGAAGGGCCAGAGGGAAGGGGAGATCCCCCTTCGAACCTTGAATTCATAATGGAAGCCACACTTGATTAGGTGCCGTCCCGTGTTTGGAGAGACGAAGGGAAATGTAACAGATTTATTAATCTTGTTTGTGACGCCAAAAGTGAAAGCTGCAACGGCGTCATCTTACTCATCTAATGGTGTCTGTTTACCTTTGGGCCAAACACCGACCATTGTTTAGCTTTCATTTAATTCACTTGGAGGACATTTTATAGTCAGATTTCGTCATGTACACTTATTAATTGTTCTCGCTTCTCGTCCTGGATCACAAATGAAACTCAATAAATTAAGATGACGTATCGTATTGTGGAACTAAATTATCACACGTCGTTAAGTAAGGAACAAACATGCCATGCCATTAAATCAGTGCCTATAGCTCGGTGGGTAGCATAGTTTCCTTATAAGTTAAATGTAGACACGGAGGTCGGGGGTTCGACTCTCGATGGTACTGGCTAGTAATACCCAGAAATTAGCAAATTGGGCCTCATTCGTTGGTCTGAGTGAGTGCTGTGCCAGTTTCTGGCTCTCCGCATTCATTTTGCCAAATAAAACATGTTCTTTCTATGATAAATACGAAACGGGGCAATTATATAAAATGAAGAAAATATTTAGTTTTAAAGTTTACAAAACATCGAGGCTGAAGGGAAACGAAGAGGGTCTCGATGTTCTGCGGGACCTCTCGAATAGTCTCCGTGCGTGAAATGATTGCTTGGCGCGATCTGAACGACTATAAAGTTCGTTCAGCGATCGTGAATTCGATCGTGCACGAAATGAGAATCGTGCGTTTTCATTTCTCGCGCATTTTCAGTAAGAGTCGTCTTCATTTTGATATCGAGAATTTAACGTGTGTAACTCACTTCCATATCAGCCACTGCGTGTTATTCTACCTGCAACCAAAAAAGGTCCCAAAACAAGGCATCAATTTGAACATCCGTTTTAGTTTAATGTATTACTTTTGTAAATTTAATTTAAAATAAATTTTCCCCATGAAGCCCGACTTATGGGGTACCCTGTATAGATATATATATATATATATATATGTAAAGAACAACGCTTGTGTAGAAGAGCGTCCGCACAAGATGAGGAGAAAGAACGAACAAATGAAAAACGAGGCACCTCCCAGGAATCGAACCGGGATCATCCAATTGCAATTGAATGATCCCGGGTTCGATTCCTGGGTGGTGCCTCGTTTTCATTTGTTCATTCCTTCTCCTCATCTTGTGCGGACGCTCTTCTACACAAGCGTTGTTCTTTATATTAATTATACGTGTTGTTTACATTTAAAAAAAAAATATTATATATATATATATATGGTGGTGTAGTGGTTAACAGTGGTGGGCAAAACGTAATCGATTACAAGTAAAAATTACTGGTCTGAAAAGTAACAAACAAAGTATAAAGTAGAAATTAGAAATTACTTCTCTCCATTAATTATAATGTAATTAATCCAGAGAAGTAATTTCTACTTATCCTTTTAGTTACTTTTCAGACATCAGTAATTTTTATTTGTAATCGATTACTTTTTGTCCACCACTGGTGGTTAGCATCGCTGACTACGGGTTCGATTCTGGCGAGGACGGGCGGCGCTCAGCTCACCTAGCTGTTCATCCTGTCAAACAAAAACAAATTGGGTGGTAGATAAACGGGTACCCTGCGTAACCTACTGGTTAAGACGCTGGGTTGCTGTTAGGGAGGTCGTGAGATTGTAATTCCTGTCTTCCTTGGTGGGTCGTGGTTCGGATTCCACGTTAAGCTGTAGGTCTAAGGTGGGACAACAAATTTAGACTTTTTCAGACTGAACAATTCAGGCGGAAGCAAATTGTTTTAATTAAGATTTAAAGTTTAATAATATATATATATATATAATATATATATAATATATAATATATATATATATATATATATATATATATATATCGTAACCTCGGCAGTTCCCTGCATTGGTCTCTCTTCACACGAAGGTGAAGCTGGTGGACCTGGCTCTAGTTGCGCTCTCCATATATATATATATATATAATATATATATATATATATTATATATATCGTAACCTCGTGGCAGTTCCCTGCATTGGTCTCTCTTCACACGAAGTGAAGCTGGTGGACCTGGCTCTAGTTGCGCTCTCCATCGCACATAGCCAGGTACACCCAGATCATCTGGTACCGTCCTAAGCCAGGTATCTAGTCTTCTTTTCAAGACTTCAACTTTTGACCCTTGTGACTTCTTAAAGTCATTTGGAAGCTGTTTAAAAAGTCTTGGCTCCTTGACAACCAAGCTATTTCCCTTCAGTGTTGAAGGTCCCTTGTCGGGCCTTTAATTTGGGAACACGACACATTCTGGCTTTCCTATTTTCCAGTGTTGTTTGGATAGTAATTGGGTTTAATTTGAGGTTTGGTACCAGTTTTTCAATTATTTCCCATGTATATATTATGGTCTACTCTCTCTTCTTCTTTCCAGGGAGTACAAATTTAGTTTACGTAATCTTTTCCAGTAGTTGAATTCTTTGCAACCATCAATCTTAGCTGTGAAATGTCTCTGAATTTCTTCTAGTTTATTAATTTCTTTGTTTTTATATGGTCACGTCAAGACTGGGCAGTATTCAAGCTTTGGTATGATCAGTGTTTTCACTTTTCAGTAGAGGGGAATCATTGCTTTCTTGTCCCTTCTTTTAAAGGTTTTTAGTACCTGTCCCGCGACGCTTTTTGCTTTGTTTATCGCTATCTGATTTTGTGTTTCGAATTTCGCATCATCGGTCATTATAATCCCAAAATCGATCGCTTTCGTACTTCTCTGAATTTCCTGTCTAACTGGGGCTAATATGCTGTCTAAGTCTTCATTTCTACCATATCTCAAGAGCTGAAATTTCTCGGTGTTAAATGTCATGTTGTTTTCTGACCATTTGTATATTCTGTTCGTGTCTCTCTGTAAGGCATCCGCCTCTTTTGCATCGCTGATTTTTCTGTTGATCTTTGTGTCATCTGCAAAGGATGTTACTATACTGTTGCTGGTTACTTCATTGGCTATGTCTGTTAGCATAATAATGAATAGGAGTGTGTCCAGTGCTGTACCTTGTGGTAGTGAGCTGCGTACTTCTGATTCTGATGATGATATACCTTGAATTTTGACGACCTCCAGACGTTCTCTGAGGAAATTGTAGACCCATTTTCCCACGTTGCCTGTTATTCCCATATGTTTCATTTTATGTGCTATTATACCATCTGTCGAAAGCTTTAGCAAAAATCATTGCCTTCAAGTACATTGAGGATATTGCTATCGTGCTCTATAAGTTGTAATATGCATGATCTTCCTGATCGGAATCCGTGCTGATTCTTGTTGAATCTTTCAGTGTCTCCATGAAGTCATAGATTTTCTAACTATTCTTGCAAATATTTGGTGAGACGGGATGTCAATGACGCTGGTCTATAGTTCTTTGCTTGAGATGTGTCCCCTCATATAAGGACAATGTTTGCTCTTTTCAGGATGTCAGTATTTCCCCAGTATCTAGGGATCTTCTCCATATCCAGTATAAGGGTGTGTCGCTATTTCATTTTTAGAGATTTTAATCAATAATGCGTTCCATTTGTCTGGACCTGCAACTGAATGTGATTTTATTTGTCCATAGTATAGCTCGCGCTATATCTTCTGGGGTAAAATCAAAATCTGTTATACAACCTTGTAATTTCTCGTCAAAGAATACATCTTTGTCAGGATGTCAGGTACCGCTTTGTCACTTCTTGGGGTACTGAAGACTGATTCGTACTGGGTTCTCAATGTTTCAGATATTTCTTTTAGATCAGCGGTTCTTAACCTTTTTCGTGTCATTTCCCCTTTCGACCAGTTCGCCCTACCCGATTTCCCCCTCCATTAGGATACGGAAAAAAGCAGCCTCGAAGACAAAATTTAATAACATTAGCAGACTTATAATGCACACTAATTATATGATCACCAAACAAAATTCTGCCGTAAATCCCCCCCCGGATTCCTGAAATTTTTCCCCTGGGTGAAATTTCCCGCAGGTTAAGAAATGCTGTTTTAGATCGTCGGTTAGTTCATTATTTCTTTTCCTTAAGGGCCGGATAGTGGCGCGCGTTTCTCGTTTATTTTTCGCATAGCTATAGAAGTATTTTGGTTTTCCTTTATTATCTACCGCCTTTCCCTCTTCCCAATCTGTATGGCCTTTTATTAGGGTCTGTATTTCCCTATCGATACTCTCCAGTTTTTCTTGTATTACTTCCCTGGTATTGTTGTCTCTGCAATTAACTAACTTCGCCACTACTCTCTTTCTTTTGCGGAATATTGTTCGCTTTTGCCTCTCAAACCAGTTCCTCTTTCCTTTTGGCTGTGCTTTCGGAGCATATTTTTCTAAAATTAATTTTCAGCGTCTTTTCTTCCAAAGTTGTTAGCATTTCTTCGATTGTTTTATTCTCTAAAACTATATATATATATATATATATATATATATATATATATATATATAATATATATATATATATAGTATATATATAAATTATTCAAAGGCCTTTCGTGTATTCAGCAGTACACCTCCTCGGAGGTGTACTGCTGAAAGGTCTTGAAATAATTTTTTCTTTTGCCTTATGGGTTTGTATCATTCATTCATTTTACATGTTTAATTGTGAAAGTCACCCATATATATATATATATATATATATATATATATATATATATATATATATATATATGCGCCTCGGTGGTGTAGTGGTTAGCATCGCTGACTACGAATCCATTGACCCCGGGTTCGATTCCTGGTGACGGCAGGCAGCGCGCAGCTAACCCAGCTGTTCATCCTTCCGACAATAAAAAAAATTGGTTAGTAGATAATGGGTACCCTGGGTAGCCTAGTGGTTAAGATGCTGGGCTGCTGATCGGGAGGTCGTGAAATCGAGTCCAGGCAAGGACTTTGTAATTTCTGAGCCCCCCGTGGTAGGTCGTGGTTCGGATTCCACGTTAAACTGTAGGACTACAAGGTGGAGCAACAAGCTTGACCTTCGTCAGAATGAACATTTCGGGCGGAAGCAAAACCAAGGTTAACCAAGGTTAGAGAGAGAGAGAGAGAGAGAGAGAGAGAGAGAGAGAGAGAGAGAGAGAGAGAGAGAGAGAGAGAGAGAGAGAGAGAGAGAGAGAGAGAGAGAGAGAGAGAGAGAGAGAGAGAGATTTAAAAGGCAACCTTTTCAAGCGTCATTAGAAGAATGTTTTGCGAAAATATGAATAATGTGACAAACAAAACTTTGGAGTAGAGAAGAGACAAAGCATCTTTAGAAAGAGCGAAAAGGAACGTACGAGATGGCATATCTCTCTCTCTCTCTCTCTCTCTCTCTCTCTGTAAGCTTCAATTTGACGTACAAACCTTCATCCAGAGTCGACAAAGGACACGCGAAATGCGACTTTCACTCACCCTACAAATTACGACCAAAAGATTGAGCACCGTGTCGAGAATATAGGAGGAAAGAGAGAAAAAGATATATGTCTTTATACGCTGTTCATTATATATATATATATATATATATATATATATATATATATGTGTGTGTGTGTGTGTGTGTGTCGCCTTCATCTTCTTAAGTCAGTTGCAGTGTCTGAACATCTGTTGCTGAACCCTTCCCCAACAAACAAAAGCAAAAAGGTTGAAAAGAAGTTCACTCGACGTACAAACGAAACTTTTCAGACACAAGTGCCGTTTCGGAACGGAATGTTCAGAATAAGTTATATAGGGTGATCCTAAAGTCCTGCCTCAAAAATAAATTATCAATAAATACCTATGAGGCAGGACTTTCGAATCACCCTGTATACGAGGTGGTCAAATGTACCTACAATATTGCTCTCATTTGGCTCGATTATGCGGGAATTGATAATCGCATCATTCGCGTACTTCGCCAAACTTTGTTTCATATTAAATGTGAAGATATTTTCTGTTGAGTTTTACTCTGAATGAATTAACACGAGTATCACTGCAGTATCAGTGGTTTAACATCGAACATACGAGTGTTCTTCAGTTAACATTGGTCATACGCAGTTCGCGGAATATTCTGAATACAAATGAAGTGTTCGAACATTCCTTGTCGTGTTTTAGCCCTTTCTTTTTTTTTTTTTTTTTTTTAGGGATAATGAAATACGGTGACCAGATGAAGTGGGGAAAAAGCGCTTTGAAAGGCTGGGGAACAGCGCAAATTTAAGCGTTACTGATATTAAGCATAGAATTTTCTATCACGATCATTTATAATCATAAAATCAATAAACTTTTTTCTTCTTCTTCCGCAGAACTTTGATTGCAAGCTCTTCATATGTAAGTAGAATTTATCGTATGTACACCAAAATTACGCTTCATTCACATTTAATGTAAATTATCTGAATTTATATGGAAAGACGGCGGTGAAATCTGTTGGAATAAAAAGGGAAAGCAAATTTGATCCCTTCAGTATAAGCACTTGTCCTCAAAATCAAGTACTGTCTAAACCTCGTTTGCTTCATAGGTTTTAAATTTAATCCAGCTTCTAAACTTCAACAGAATATAAAACAGAATTTGCAGAAATTATTCTCATGCAATACGGAGTGTTTATGGCAACTAGTTAGTTTATGTAGTAAAATCTCTCTAAACGTGAAGTTGGTGACATAGTCTGAACTCCCCCCCCCCCAACCCCCCCCCACCCGCCAATCAAACGGATCGAAAAGGTTCTTCAGAATATTAAACATTTTACTGTGATAAGCATTTCGCGGTATAATGGTTTGCAGTTAAGACACTGCAGGTTATTCTTGAGCTCATGGGTTCGAGTCTCGACTGGGACTTGGAATTTCACCAATAAAACAGGTTCTTACTATAATCCGTCTAGCGTAAAACCTAAAGCATTTAAGCTTTTATAGACAATAATATAACTCCGCAGAACAGCGATTCGTAATGAACTGTGGTATTCAGTTGGTGGTACGCGAACTCCTATTGCTTTACTGGTAAGTAAAAACATATTAAAAATATAACATCAGTGAAGCATAAAATCAATGTGAAGTTAAATTTAAATTTTGTAGCTTGGAGAAGTAAATATAAAGAGGTTACTTAAAAAAGTATCAGTTAGAAATGGTATATATTTAATTTTACTTTAATTCTATGCTATATAAAATTCGAGACTGTGATAATGATGATAATGATAAGTTTCACTAGCAGGATATAAACCCCATAACATAGTATAATACGCTTGTCAATATAAAAGATAAATCACGCAATAAAAAATAGGTTTAAAAACAAACAAACTAAAAATTACGAATGAAGGAGATACGCGTAAGCTACGTACTGAAACGAGTAATAATAAATAATAGAAAAAAAAAATACCCATCATTAAGACTATAAAAATGAGATGATGATGATAATGATAATGATGATGATGATAATGACAAAAAAAACAAATGGATTTATTTAAAATTGTTACCGCTTTAATAACAGTTTTTCAGAATTTTCAAGAAGTGTTCATTATGATAGATAACTACACGGAGACATCTTATAAACTGTGATAATAAATTAAAAACTCCACCTTTGTCACGCGTTCATTCAAAAGTAATTAAGTATTAAAGTGTGTGAATTGTATCGGAACATATATACGGCTACATCGTGGCCAATTGTAACACCGCTTCCTGTCAATCAGTGAAGTTAAGTGACATTAGGCTTGATAAGTAGTTGGATGGGAGACCGTCCTCTGCGCCCAGATTATGTAGCGACCCGTGGCTCGGATTTCACGTAAAGTTGTAAGTACCTTCGTCATATGCCACTACGAATGAGGTTAAACAACCGCAAACATGATCTGTCTCTTTAAAAGTGAAGATAAAACCAGTTTTGAGATTAATTTTCCCAATTTTTTATTATTTGGTTCGTGAAGTAGATGAAAAGTAGACGGAAAGTAGATAACAGGCAACCAGTAACACGTTAACATCCGGAATCCGTATATCCCCACAGAGTCGAGGTGAATTGGGGTGAACTCCAAGAGTTGCCTGAGCCCGAGCAATCACGGAGTATAGGCGGCCGGCCCAACTCCTACCGCGGCGGAGGTGAGAGTCGAACCCAAGTCTTCAAACCTCAGTCCAATGTCCAACCAATCGAGCCACATGCGGAAGACGTCATGTTTAAGTTTTCATTAATAACATATTTCGCCGATGAGATAGTTTGTCGACACGTTTCCCGTGGTTTATGTTAGGTTAGATTACATGAGGTTACGTTAGGTTAGGTTACGTTAGATTAAATAAGGTTACGCTGTTAGGTTAAGTTACATTATGATAAGTTCAGTTAGGTTACATCAGACTGAATTAGGTTAGGTTCTGTGCAAAAAGCTACAAAAAAGGTATAACAGAAAAGCTAGAGTTAATAACTTTACTAATAACTTTAAACTGTCGATGGTATGTCTGGCCAATAAAGCGAGTGAGTACAAGTTCCAACCAATAACATTTACCTGTTTTAAAATTTCTAACAGTTTTGAAAATTGCATTGAATTAACACTCTGGACTACTACTTACGCGTTTCGCGTCAAAACTCTAAATTCTACCCTTGGGTCACTTCTTACGCGAAGCGCGTCAAGTTGATCTAGACAAAGAGTAAATGCAAAATTTCTGTGAGTATTGTCGTCTTGACGCATGTAGTGTGTCAGCTGTGACGAGGCACAGATCAACTTGATGCGTTTCGCGTAAGATGTGACCGAAGGGTAGGATAGAGTTTTGACGCGAAACGCGTAAGAAGTAGTCCAGAGTGTTAAGATCCATAATTGAAACGCAAGGAATATTAAAAAAAAAACTTAAGACTGTAAACATTTTTGGGAAGTTTCGGGAAACATAAATTTCGAGAGAGAGAGAGAGAGAGAGAGAGAGAGAGAGAGAGAGAGAGAGCCACAAACTTGCGGTGGAGTGGAAAATATGGGGTTGGGAGGGACATCCTTTTGCGCCCATCCTTCTCCTTCCTCATCAGGAGTTCTTTGTATCCATTCTGAATTTCGCAACACTTGAACTTCAGTGGCATTAATTAAAGACTGTGGAACGAAGACACAAAAAAAAAAAAAAAAATACGAATAAAGAAAAAATTACGACCATCTTATGTAACATAAATGAAATTAAAGATGACGCATTTTCTTCCCTTTTCTACGCGAGAGGGATGAGGGGAAAAAAAAAAGAAGAAGAAAGTTAAAATGATTTTAGATGATGTTTATTCCCTCATAAAATTTACCGAATACAAGTCTGTCTAACTCTTATTCTTCCAACCTAGTAAATAAAACCGCATCATAACGAGGAAAGTGAAAAAAAAAATTATTTTAATATCATTTCTGTCGTAGGTATGAACGTTTTATACAGAAATATTTGCACGCGTCGCGTTTTTGCTTTCCAAATGATGACACTCGTGGAATTTTAACAGACGGATTTTTTTTTTTTTAAGGACGTATTTTGGCGAGATGACGCCATTCTAAAATGAAATAAGTTTCCTATGTGGCCAATGGGAGCAAAAAGTCCGTATTTATTCGATCTAATTTCATAATTCTTTCCTAATTACTTTTTACTTTTGCCAAATTTTTTATATGTTAAAAAGTTTCGGTTAAAAAAGTATTTATTAAAGAAAACGTTAGAGAAAGGAATGTTAATTGGGGTACATTTTTATTTTGTCCTTTTGTATTTATATCGTCATTTTATTGTTTAATTTTCGGATAAAGAATTTTTTTAAAAGGTGAACGTGTAAAATAATTTTTTTAAATAACTTTTATTAGTAAATGTAACGCCAAAATTAAACGTTTGGTCTCAATTAAATAGTTTTATCCTATTTCTAATCGTTCCTTTTTTAGTTTTTGAGCGGAAAAGTGACCAATCTGGAAGAGACCAATCAAAATAAGACCATTTCCGAGTATTCTCACTTCCATCATTCCCGCTTTATTTTGGGCTAATAATTACGTTAAAATAAGTGTGATTACTCTTATTTTTCGAATAACAGTCTCGATGGTCCCTGCATTCATTAATACCCAGATTAATGGACCTATACCCCGTTGATGGACGGTGCATTGTATCGATAGTAAAAACTAACAGCCTAACCTATCATAACTTATTGATTAAATGCTACATCGAGATAACACACGGTTAGGTCTAGAAAATTTCGATCTGCTTTCGTTAGTGAAGACGAGTTACGTTGTTGTCGGTGTTGGTTGCGAATGAAAGGCGGTTTCCGGTTAGGATTTTCTTTTTTTTTAACTTTTCAAAATCTGGAATTTTCAATTTAGGGCTTGAAACTTTTCAATTTAAAGGTGGTTATGATTTGTGTTTTAAGTTTACCT
Organism: Bathynomus jamesi; assembly: GCA_023014485.1. Taxonomy (NCBI): domain Eukaryota; kingdom Metazoa; phylum Arthropoda; class Malacostraca; order Isopoda; family Cirolanidae; genus Bathynomus; species Bathynomus jamesi. The sequence continues at coordinate 28,272 of JAJOZX010006403.1, read as the reverse complement.
CGAAAGCAATTTCAAATTTATTATTTAATCTTCTAAATGGAATTTATCCTAATAAGGGACCTGTGGAATGATAATTGGATGGAAAACAGCCCTTCGGAAAGCATTATATTATACCTTTTATATGTGTGTGTGTGTGTGTGTGTGTGTTTGTGTGTGTGTGTGTGGTGTGTGTGTGTGTGTTTTCTCTTATTGCGCGTTTATTTCGAAAAGAATCCGCGATATGAATAGCGGTTATGAGAGTGTGCGCGCTCAACAAGTCGCAACGAGTCTTGGGGTAGATCGGGGAGGAGGGGGGGGGGATAGAGGGTTGCTGAGCCTGAGGGCGCGATTCGCGCGTCGCCAATTAAGGAGACTCGCAAACAAGCAAACCTTTTCCGGCGACACGACCGAGGGGAAAGAGCAATAACGGCAACTTTCTTAGCGTCCCGTTGCCATTTTTCCTCCAAATGTTGTCATTAATGGTTTCGGGGTCTAATTAAATATTTGGCCGAGTAAGTACTCTCGCACCCAACCAACCAACCAACCGGCTAACCATACCCTGCCTTAAATCGGGATCTCCGGCCGGTTCCCTAAGTCCCTCCTTCGTCTGCCACTTCGGTTTATAATTATGATGATTAATTAATATAATTAAATTGAGGTTGTTGGTTTGCTTTTAACTTAAGAAGAAATCTTGCAGCTTCGTTTATTTTAGTTACTGTAATAATAATAGTGGTGCACGATTATCGGTATCGGCATCTGGCATGCCGATATTAGGAAAATACCTTGCATGGACGATTAATCGGCCATGCCGATACCGATTAATCGGTGCACCACTAAATAATAATAATAATAATAATAATAATAATAATAATAATTTTCTTTGTTATCGTTTTCTTTAATCAACATGTCTATTTTTTCCGTTGTTGCAGGAATAAAGCCAATATTACGATTCATTTTTTTCATTCTCTTTATCATTTTTACAAACCAATCCTAAATGAAATGCGACCATACTTCCTCACCAACATCATTTACAACAACAGCAAATAGAACAGAAGTCAAAACTTCCAATCTAGATTCTTACGTTTTATTTGCTAACTGATTATCTCTCTCTCTCTCTCTCTCTCTCTCTCTCTCTCTCTCTCTCTCTCTCTCTCTCTCTCTCTCTCTCTCTCTCTCTCTCTCTCTATTTGTACGTTTTTATTTGATTAAAGCTGGACTCCTCTAACATCTTGTTCCTTGCCTCCGCTTCCAAATCCCCTCTAAATTGAGCAATAATAAGCCAGCTTATTTGACGTGTTTCCCTACTTTCAAGCATGACTCGTGCACTTATGAATTATTTATCCGTTATTCTCTTACAATAAAGATTAAGTGCCGCTTCACACTTAATTTCGAGGAATGACTTTCGAAGGGTGATTATTAAAATGAAACGGTTGAAAATACTTTAATTTATATTAGCGTCAATGAAGTGACTGTGAATAACAAATTTACCGAAAGGGAGAACCGAACCTTAACATACGCCTAAAACGTAAATGTTCTAAAAAAAAAAAAAATTTTATATATATAAATACGCGTATCTACTTATGTTATTCTTACGTTTTAGTATTTCTTCTTATCCTTCTTCCTCACTCTTCGCCTTTTCTCTTCATCTCCGCCTTTTCTCTTCATCTTACGCGGATTAAGACCGTGAGTGAGATTTCACAACGAATGACAATAATTAGATTTGCGATTAATGTCTGGTTGATTACCTTTCGGTTGTTCCTGCAGGGGCTGCGTCGTGGTCATGTCGCACCATCGCTTCCCATAGATAAGTGAAGTTAATTGACGTTGGATCTGTTCGGTAGTGGTTTGATGGGTGACCGTCCTCTGTGTCCGGATGATGTAGCGACCCGTGGTTCGAATCCCGCGTAAAGCTGTAGGTCTCCTCCGTCACGTGACTTCTGCTGTTACGAGCGAAGTTAAACAACTCCAAAACATCTTGTTCCGTACGGCAATTACTTCCTCAAAATCATCTTATTTTCAGTTACGCGAGATGTACGGTTGATTACGAAAGTCAAGGTACACTAGGTCGCACCTACCTCATGATCAAGCGTATCTCAACCTTCGTAACCGATGGTACATGAAATCAGAGTAACATTTAGAACTGGCGTATGTTCGGGTTTACTCGTTGATTCTAAAGGGATGTTCATAAAGTCGAGCACAATAGGCAAAGTTTCTCGATCATAGCTTATTTCTATAATGCTAGACTTTACGTACATCCTGTACATGACAGAAGATTCAGCATAGTGATGAAGTCGAACGGACATATTTTAAAAAAATTACCTTTTGAAATAATACGGTTAAAATAGTAACCATGTTTAATTCTAAACTATTTTGTGAACATCTGAACACGACTATTTAGTTTCCTCAAAATGAATGATGAAAAGTTTGAAGATTTCGAATTTATAAGTTTTTCATCTTTTACCATTAGTTATCACTCATCATCAAAGGATTGCCTTATGTATATGAGGGAAAACAAAGTCCGTACATGGTTTGCGAGGATTCCTGAATGAAGTTTTTCAGAGAATCGAAGATTTTTGTTCAGAATATACAGAGTGCGGGGACCTTTCTCCGAGTAATTACAATTTACAGACCCGAATATCAACTTTTTATGTAGAGAACTTTAATAACCGTAAACCGTAGTTTGATTTAATACGGAGAGTGAAGTTAAATGTGCAGCACAGAGGTGGTTTCGTGCCTGCGACGCTGGGCCACGTCCCACTTCTCACGCCCTATACGTCTGTGTTACACATTTTGCTTCAGTCTGCGTAAATAACTTCACTTTTTATATGAGTAGCGCAGCGGGAGAAGGGGATAAACGACAAAAATCGGCAAAATAAACCGAAACAGAAAATGCATTGCGCCAATTTTGTCGCTTATCCCCTTCTTCCGCTGCGCTACTCAATTATAATTCTCAATGTATTTTTAATTTCCCAATTTCAGTAATGTTTCATTTGTAACTTTTTAAAATTATTTTTAATAAAGTAAATCTTGTCTTTATTAAAAAATAATCTTCATGACGATAAATGACGATAACTTATGACAGCGCAAGAATAGAACAAAGTCAGAAATTACGACCCTCGCTGTAGATGGCGGCACACTTTCTCCTTCTGCAACTTTGTCGCGATGCACTCCTAATATGGAAACCATTTAATTTGGCGAGTAAAGTAAGTTTCGGAAAAAAATTCACCTAAAAGCATTAAATTTTTTAAAAAGCATTAAAAATTACTAATTATTTTGTTTTTCTCTCGATATTTTATTATTTTGGTGACAGTAATAAAGTTTCAAGTAAAAAACAATCATAGATTCCTAATTTTTAATGCTTCTTGAAAATTTTACTTTTGGCGAATTTTTTTCCCGAAGCTGTACTACATAAACTTCGTAAAGCTTATAACAACATTCAGATTGAGAAAGGCAGACTAAAAAGAAAAGAAAAACACGAATAAAACAGCGTATAGAAGAAACACGCGTATGTATAAAGGCGAACTCGCCAAACTGTATATTTATTCAGAGCGTTATATAAGAAACTATTAAACTATTTTGAATAGTAGTTCATATTATTTAAATCCTCATGCTAATGTACTTAACACCACTCGCATTATAAAAAAAAGAGTAATTTTGAGGCTATAAAACTCATCTTACTTTCTTTTAAAGAAAGTTCAACTCTTTGAGTTTACGAATTTTGAGTTTTATAAAATGATTATTGGAAGTTTTCAAATTTGTAACGTAATAGATAAACTAGTAGATACTTTAAAGCGTTTATTTTATTATTACAGAGTTGTATAAGAGTTAAAAACAAGTTAGATACGCGTTATGTCAGTGTTGGAGCTTATACGCGAGAAGTGCGTCCATCCATGGTGTCACTTCGGTGCTGTTTAATTAATGTGCGAGGCAATAGCCATCAGCGAGGAGAGCCAGAAACTGGCACAGGGCTCAGGCCAGACAAATGCGGCCCATTGCGCTAACCCCTTTATTATTATTATTATTATTATTATTATTATCATCGGGATTCTAACTCCCGACCTCAGTGTAATCACTTCGCTTATAGGGAAATGGTATTACTCACTGATCTACGGCCGCTGGCAATGTCCAAATGTAGGTCAGTAATAGGGAATTTGGAACACTACAGAAAGGTGACTGAGGATTGTTCTTAAAGGTGGTGTGGAAAGCCGTGATCTAATGAGAGTAAATGACGAAAGTTGAATGAAAAGTGAGAAAGATAATGAAATAGGAGCAAGATATATTTGAATATGAATGAATCAAAAGAACTACGTGTATGGTTCAGGCGTTCGTTCCAGATGGAAAATATACGTAAAGTATGAAAGGAATGTGCCAACAGAATGGTCGATTCGCGAATGAGTAATCAGAGGAATAGGACAGTGACTCATTGAACGTGAAAATGTTTGCGAGAAGTGAATGTTGCCCAGTAAGTGGATGTAAAAATGGAAAAATGTTGTATTAGTTTACGGGAATTTGGGGGGAAATGCGTGAATTAGAGCACCGGAGATCATCCATGATAACAGATACAGAACTGTTTAAATGGAGCAGAGTTCGAGTACTTCGAAACGAATGATTCCGAGTGTGTGTATGTTGCTATAAATACTGAACGATTAATTGTTAGTGCAAATTCTTTGTGAAAGTTCATTAGGTTAGTATTGTTAATTGAAGAATTTCGTCTCCGTTATAACCAGAGGGGTCAAATGACGGAGGGGATCTACGCCTTACCGTGGAGTACAAACCACGGGTCATTACATCATCTGGACGCGGAGGAGCGTCACCCATCCAGTCATTACCCAGACCATATGTCTTCGCTAATCTTGGGTGAAGAGCAGTCCAACTAAGTGACGACCAGTACATGCTAAAACAATGACTGAAAGAACTAATTCCGTCCATTGCGCTAACTCCTAAAATTATTAACCAGCACTAACGGGAGTCGAACCCACGATCCCAGGGACTTCACTTCGCTTATGGGGAAAAAGTATCGCGCACTGAACTATGGGCGCGTGACAATGAAAGGACTAACTGATAATGATCTATTTGAAACCAGAGTGTCTGATATAAGATTAAAAATTTTGTTCCTAATCAATAGACCAACATTTTATTCACTTTGTCTCTCTCTCTAAAATTTTGTTCCTAATCAATAGACCAACATTTTATTCACTTTGTCTCTCTCTCTAAAATTTTGTTCCTAATCAATAGACCAACATTTTATTCACTTTGTCTCTCTCTCTAAAATTTTGTTCCTAATCAATAGACCAACATTTTATTCACTTTGTCTCTCTCTCTAAAATTTTGTTCCTAATCAATAGACCAACATTTTATTCACTTTGTCTCTCTCTCTAAAATTTTGTTCCTAATCAATAGACCAACATTTTATTCACTTTGTCTCTCTCTCTAAAATTTTGTTCCTAATCAATAGACCAACATTTTATTCACTTTGTCTCTCTCTCTAAAATTTTGTTCCTAATCAATAGACCAACATTTTATTCACTTTGTCTCTCTCTCTAAAATTTTGTTCCTAATCAATAGACCAACATTTTATTCACTTTGTCTCTCTCTCTAAAATTTTGTTCCTAATCAATAGACCAACATTTTATTCACTTTGTCTCTCTCTCTAAAATTTTGTTCCTAATCAATAGACCAACATTTTATTCACTTTGTCTCTCTCTCTAAAATTTTGTTCCTAATCAATAGACCAACATTTTATTCACTTTGTCTCTCTCTCTAAAATTTTGTTCCTAATCAATAGACCAACATTTTATTCACTTTGTCTCTCTCTCTAAAATTTTGTTCCTAATCAATAGACCAACATTTTATTCACTTTGTCTCTCTCTCTAAAATTTTGTTCCTAATCAATAGACCAACATTTTATTCACTTTGTCTCTCTCTCTAAAATTTTGTTCCTAATCAATAGACCAACATTTTATTCACTTTGTCTCTCTCTCTAAAATTTTGTTCCTAATCAATAGACCAACATTTTATTCACTTTGTCTCTCTCTCTAAAATTTTGTTCCTAATCAATAGACCAACATTTTATTCACTTTGTCTCTCTCTCTAAAATTTTGTTCCTAATCAATAGACCAACATTTTATTCACTTTGTCTCTCTCTAAAATTTTGTTCCTAATCAATAGACCAACATTTTATTCACTTTGTCTCTCTCTCTCTAAAATTTTGTTCCTAATCAATAGACCAACATTTTATTCACTTTGTCTCTCTCTCTAAAATTTTGTTCCTAATCAATAGACCAACATTTTATTCACTTTGTCTCCTCTCTAAAATTTTGTTCCTAATCAATAGACCAACATTTTATTCACTTTGTCTCTCTCTCTAAAATTTTGTTCCTAATCAATAGACCAACATTTTATTCACTTTGTCTCTCTCTCTAAAATTTTGTTCCTAATCAATAGACCAACATTTTATTCACTTTGTCTCTCTCTCTAAAATTTTGTTCCTAATCAATAGACCAACATTTTATTCACTTTGTCTCTCTCTCTAAAATTTTGTTCCTAATCAATAGACCAACATTTTATTCACTTTGTCTCTCTCTCTAAAATTTTGTTCCTAATCAATAGACCAACATTTTATTCACTTTGTCTCTCTCTCTAAAATTTTGTTCCTAATCAATAGACCAACATTTTATTCACTTTGTCTCTCTCTCTAAAATTTTGTTCCTAATCAATAGACCAACATTTTATTCACTTTGTCTCTCTCTCTAAAATTTTGTTCCTAATCAATAGACCAACATTTTATTCACTTTGTCTCTCTCTCTAAAATTTTGTTCCTAATCAATAGACCAACATTTTATTCACTTTGTCTCTCTCTCTAAAATTTTGTTCCTAATCAATAGACCAACATTTTATTCACTTTGTCTCTCTCTAAAATTTTGTTCCTAATCAATAGACCAACATTTTATTCACTTTGTCTCTCTCTCTAAAATTTTGTTCCTAATCAATAGACCAACATTTATTCACTTTGTCTCTCTCTCTAAAATTTTGTTCCTAATCAATAGACCAACATTTTATTCACTTTGTCTCTCTCTCTAAAATTTGTTCCTAATCAATAGACCAACATTTTATTCACTTTGTCTCTCTCTCTAAAATTTTGTTCCTAATCAATAGACCAACATTTTATTCACTTGTCTCTCTCTCTAAAATTTTGTTCCTAATCAATAGACCAACATTTTATTCACTTTGTCTCTCTCTCTAAAATTTTGTTCCTAATCAATAGACCAACATTTTATTCACTTTGTCTCTCTCTCTAAAATTTTGTTCCTAATCAATAGACCAACATTTTATTCACTTTGTCTCTCTCTCTAAAATTTTGTTCCTAATCAATAGACCAACATTTTATTCACTTTGTCTCTCTCTCTAAAATTTTGTTCCTAATCAATAGACCAACATTTTATTCACTTTGTCTCTCTCTCTAAAATTTTGTTCCTAATCAATAGACCAACATTTTATTCACTTTGTCTCTCTCTCTAAAATTTTGTTCCTAATCAATAGACCAACATTTTATTCACTTTGTCTCTCTCTCTAAAATTTTGTTCCTAATCAATAGACCAACATTTTATTCACTGTCTCTCTCTCTAAAATTTTGTTCCTAATCAATAGACCAACATTTTATTCACTGTCTCTCTAAAATTTTGTTCCTAATCAATAGACCAACATTTTATTCACTTTGTCTCTCTCTCTAAAATTTTGTTCCTAATCAATAGACCAACATTTTATTCACTTTGTCTCTCTCTCTAAAATTTTGTTCCTAATCAATAGACCAACATTTTATTCACTGTCTCTCTCGCTAAAATTTTGTTCCTAATCAATAGACCAACATTTTATTCACTGTCTCTCTCTCTAAAATTTTGTTCCTAATCAATAGACCAACATTTTATTCACTTTGTCTCTTCTCTAAAATTTTGTTCCTAATCAATAGACCAACATTTTATTCACTTTGTCTCTCTCTCTAAAATTTTGTTCCTAATCAATAGACCAACATTTTATTCACTTTGTCTCTCTCTCTAAAATTTTGTTCCTAATCAATAGACCAACATTTTATTCACTTTGTCTCTCTCTCTAAAATTTTGTTCCTAATCAATAGACCAACATTTTATTCACTTTGTCTCTCTCTCTAAAATTTTGTTCCTAATCAATAGACCAACATTTTATTCACTTTGTCTCTCTCTCTAAAATTTTGTTCCTAATCAATAGACCAACATTTTATTCACTTTGTCTCTCTCTCTAAAATTTTGTTCCTAATCAATAGACCAACATTTTATTCACTTTGTCTCTCTCTAAAATTTTGTTCCTAATCAATAGACCAACATTTTATTCACTTTGTCTCTCTCTCTAAAATTTTGTTCCTAATCAATAGACCAACATTTTATTCACTTTGTCTCTCTCTCTAAAATTTTGTTCCTAATCAATAGACCAACATTTTATTCACTTTGTCTCTCTCTCTAAAATTTTGTTCCTAATCAATAGACCAACATTTTATTCACTTTGTCTCTCTCTCTAAAATTTTGTTCCTAATCAATAGACCAACATTTTATTCACTTTGTTCTCTCTCTAAAATTTTGTTCCTAATCAATAGACCAACATTTTATTCACTTTGTCTCTCTCTCTAAAATTTTGTTCCTAATCAATAGACCAACATTTTATTCACTTTGTCTCTCTCTCTAAAATTTTGTTCCTAATCAATAGACCAACATTTTATTCACTTTGTCTCTCTCTCTAAAATTTTGTTCCTAATCAATAGACCAACATTTTATTCACTTTGTCTCTCTCTCTAAAATTTTGTTCCTAATCAATAGACCAACATTTTATTCACTTTGTCTCTCTCTCTAAAATTTTGTTCCTAATCAATAGACCAACATTTTATTCACTTTGTCTCTCTCTCTAAAATTTTGTTCCTAATCAATAGACCAACATTTTATTCACTTTGTCTCTCTCTCTAAAATTTTGTTCCTAATCAATAGACCAACATTTTATTCACTTTGTCTCTCTCTCTAAAATTTTGTTCCTAATCAATAGACCAACATTTTATTCACTTTGTCTCTCTCTCTAAAATTTTGTTCCTAATCAATAGACCAACATTTTATTCACTTTGTCTCTCTCTCTAAAATTTTGTTCCTAATCAATAGACCAACATTTTATTCACTTTGTCTCTCTCTAAAATTTTGTTCCTAATCAATAGACCAACATTTTATTCACTTTGTCTCTCTCTCTAAAATTTTGTTCCTAATCAATAGACCAACATTTTATTCACTTTGTCTCTCTCTCTAAAATTTTGTTCCTAATCAATAGACCAACATTTTATTCACTTTGTCTCTCTCTCTAAAATTTTGTTCCTAATCAATAGACCAACATTTTATTCACTTTGTCTCTCTCTCTAAAATTTTGTTCCTAATCAATAGACCAACATTTTATTCACTTTGTCTCTCTCTCTAAAATTTTGTTCCTAATCAATAGACCAACATTTTATTCACTTTGTCTCTCTCTCTATTTACAAAGTCATGTCGAATATTTTCTCTATTAGTGTCAGAGTTCCACTAAATTTCAACACTGAATTTGCGTGTCAGGTTTGCGAGTCTGCATGCAGTCAAAATTACCAATGATATTTCCTTTAGCGGAAGGTTAATTTAAGGGCGCTCGTAACGATACATATTTTAACGACTGTAAATTAAAGTAGTTACGCTTATACGGGTTGTTATTAAAATTCGGCGGTTATTCACCAGTTCTCTCCATGAAATATTTAGCCACGAGAGCTTAGAACCCTTCCCCCGTAATTAAGACCAAAAATACTATATATTTTCCCCTTTGACAAAGGAAGATCCTCCAAATACACTATAATGGGCTAACATCATTCTTTCAATGTGACATTTAATCAACAAGTTATTCGGAGGTTAGATTAAGTTAAGCTAGGTTGAGCTTAGATTAAATTAATTTATTAGCGTGGGGATAGAGAATGTCCCGTCAACCAAATGGGTACACGAATTCCCACATATAAGCCGTATCAGAGCCCTAAATTGACGTCTATTAATTTCCCCTCGGGAATAACGTTACCATTTCAGCTAAAATTTAACGGTTTAAATACTTTACCGATGTCTTTTAAATTGTTTGCCTACGTAATTGAGTGAAATTGGATTCAGACCGAACTTCGATGGGCTAATTCCGTCCTGAAGAAATGTAATTAAAGTAAGTTTTGCGAGCGAGTATTAACTCGCAACCTCCTCCTCCTCCTCCTCCTCTTCCTTGTTTTCGCTTACTAAAATGTGCAACATTTTTCTTGTAAACTTTGTATTAAATTATCGAAGATTATCGCGAATTCTTGCTCGCCAATTTAGGTTTCCTTCGATCTGTCTACGACGTTAACCAATTACAAGATTGTGGCAAAGAGGATAAACATAGTTTATGTTGCAATTTTAATTATTTCATTATTATCTACTCTTTTTCTTATCTAAACCTTTTAATAAACTATGAACGAATTGATAAAAAAAAGTGGTCGCAAAAATAAACACCAATTACACTGGTCAACACTCATTTTATTGCCAATCATATTAGAGTGATTTTGGGGTAACTTTGTGGTGCTGATTCCGAATATGACATCGGTTTTGCTAGATTGGCTCTAATTTATGAAATAATTGGTACCCCATTGAAACACGTAAAAATGCAAAAAATTTAATGTTCAGGCGGAGCCTACTTACAAATCGCATTGAAATTGTCTCAAATCATACAAAAGCAAACACATGAAATACATAATGGCATTTTATTCGGTCTCACCATCTAGAATGTTCCGGTAGTTTCCCATATGCACGCGTTATGGTTACGTTTCCTATTAATTGAGGGTATTCATTATCTCAAGAAGTAGAGCCAAATCGGAAAAACTACTTTCATTTTGGAATTCAGCAACCCTAAAATACCCTAAATTCGTACGAATTTCCTTGGCAACGAAAAAAAAAAAGTTTTTTTGTTGACCTGTGTTATTTACGTAATTATTATTTTAAAGTGCTATAACCGTACTTCAATAAGGTGGAGAAGGAAGAGACCATAAAGTGGGAAACTAGGACCTAGTGGAACTCGAGCCCGCGTCACTTGACCTCGCTTAAATGAATTTTAGGAGTTCTGGATGGCGTGATGGGGAGAAGCGCTAACTTTGAAATCAAGGTACGCGGGGTCGAATCGAACGAGCTCCTAACTTTCCCACTTTATTGCCTTTTCCTCTTTCGTACTATTCACACTATCATTCATACTATCCATACTATTACTGATACTATTATTATTAGTTCACTACTCAAGAAATAAAATTTGCATTTAACAGTTTAATTAAGTATTAGTTCACGTTTAATCTAATTCATTTTTTTACGGTTGGTTAAAAAAGCCTTGTGCTGAAACTCCCGTATGTCCTTGCCGATAAATATCAGTAAGAAACATGGCGTTTCCCCGCACACAACTTTTTGAAACCGAGTGTATACCTCTTTATGTGAAAGTATTTAATATATATATATATATATATATATATATATATATATATATATATATATATATATATATATATAAAACGTATGAAATTTCTGCCAATTAAGTTGGTATTTTAATCAAGATTTTGCTTGTAATTAAATTTAATATATATTCCCTTAAATATATGATTTCTATTTGCATTTTTTACTTTTTAAGTTTTTTTAATCTTTTCATTTCGACAATAGGGATGCTACACATTATTTATATCTCACTTATCAAAGCATCGAAAAAATAATAATTAGGATGTCACGTATATTTGAGCCCAGTAAAGCCTAAAGCTTAAGGGCCGAATTAAACGGGAAAAATAGATAAATGTGTCTTGTTAAAAATTATTGTAATATTGTACAGTAATAATGTAATATTTATTTTCACCAATAAAGATTGAAAGTGAAACTGGAATTTTACCAAGTATGAAAGTTTGCATTTGTGCTGTCAAGACTGGTTTTGACTTAAATATAAGTGTGTGTGTGTGTGTGTGTGATATCCGTTTTTCTTTAGTGAAATCATTCATTGTTATTCATTAAAACTGACGTACTTTAATCTGTGATTTTCATCTTGGTCACAAACACTGCGAACTCCTTTGATACTTTGAACAAATAATCTTCAATGCTAAATCTTAAAAAAGAAGAGGGAAAACATATATTTCTGCTTTAATCAATTATGAGTAGCATGCGAAGTAAAACTAAACAACATATCGGCAACCAGTCTATATCAGTAACCACCAAAGTACACCTGCTTAATTACAAAAAAAGGATCTTTTCCGTTTGACTGCCGCCATTGAAACATAATTAAACTTTTTGTATTCTTTATAAGGCTAACTAACAAAAATATCAAGACCTAACCTAACCAATCGTCAAGGTCGTACAGTTGACCTAACGATTGGTTAGGTTAGGTCGTGATATTTTCGTTAGTTAGCCTTATAAGGCTAAGTAAAGAAGGCTGGGGGCACTTACCTCTTATGTTTCAATGGCGGCAGTCAAACGGAAAAGATCCCAAAAAAAACCTTTTCAACAGTTATGAATTGTACGTACCCGCGTTTTACAGTCGTACAAAAAAGCAAAACTAAAGATCGTATCGGTGACCAGTTCATTTCAGAAACTACCAAAGTACACCTGCTCACGTACAACAAACCTTTTGAAGATTAGTGATTAATATGTGCCCTGCGTTTTATATTTTACCTTTATTACCCACAAACCAATAAAATTACCAAAATTAATGGTTTGTCACATTTACATCATCGTGAAAGTCAGTTTATTTTTTTATTTATTAATGAATGTTTCTTACAGAGTACGTCTGCAGCCCGGCAGTGCTGAGACTCCGCCGAGTCGTGGGTTCAAACTCCAGTACTGCCTAGAGTTGGGCGGTTGTCTTTCCTGTATCTTACATCACGACGAAACGTGACTAAGGTAGACCAGGATCGGGCAACAAGAATGTAACCTTTACCTTACGTTTCTTACAGACAAAACCTGCATGGTTTAGTAGTATGAAACCATGCCTACCAAAAAGTTCTGAATGGTCAAGTTTATAGCTTTGTAGGCGTGCACTAACAATTTGCCTACTTACAGAACGTCAAACCGGATACGGAAAGCAGCACTTCCAGAGTGAAGTTAGTGTTTCAGTATGCGGTGAGTTCTTCAACTTGTATTATTCTGTGACTACAAACTATAAATGGGCAAAGTCAAGCGGTAACGGAGTGACAGCAGAGCAGAACAGCCTTATTTTACCGTCTTATTTTACTCATAATACCATACTAATAAACACAAAATTGTGGTTGTGCACAAAATACATTATTGGCAGCAACACAATGAAGTCTGCTCTTCTGCTGTCACTCCGTTTTCGCTTGACTTTGACCATATATATATATAGGGCGGTTCAAATAAATGAAAATTAAAAATTCAAGCAAGCATGTACTTTTTTTATTAGACTTAAGAACATAAAACTCTGAGACGAATTTGAGTGGAATCCGAGAGTATTTACTCGGTGCTCAAGCATTAGAATATGTACAGTGGGTGAATTGGATAAATAACATTTAGATAACCAATGAATTCGTACAATATAACGTTCAGTGATAGCACAAATGCATTGATATCACCTTAATATCATACATGAAATCTAGTCGCCTGAACATTTACCGGTAGCTAATGTCGACTTATTCTGGTCAGGAAATTAGTGCCGGTGCATTTCTACTACGCGTAAGAGGAACTGCTTTTGAGTCTCGGCTTTGGTAATGGTTGCATTGAAATTCTTTATCATGGACACGCCCCTTTCAGTACTGTCGTTGATAACATTGAATCTTTACATGGATAGGAGGGATCATCTACCGTCTTGGTAATTTTTCCACTCATCAGGAGATGTCCTAAGAACGCTCGGCTGATCTTGAAAGTATCAAATAACTCGAATGACGCTGAATCGACAAAGTCTGAGAGATCCATCCTCTCTACTGAAATGTTTCCTTTGTATTTTCTCCGATCTTTCTTTAGTGTTCCTGTAATAAATTTGCTGTCTCAACCATTTTCATCTTTGTTTTCCGACAAGGTTTCAAACGAAACAAAGCCAAACCAGGAGGAGATTGTAGACACCAATCGACCAGGGAAGTACTCCGGGGGGGGGGGGGGGACGTTAGGCAGGAGACAGGGAATGCTGGAACTCCCGTTTCTCCTGTCACTGTCCTCCTTAGTTGATCTTTTTCGGTGTCTCATCTACCCTGTGAGCAGTCCAGCATGCTCTCAAACATACACTTCTCCCTCTATTCCTCACTACACATACATGTACCTTACACATTACACAATCTTTTCAAAATGTCTATAAAAAGATAAACAAAAAAGGCATCATTGAACCTTGAAGACGTTGTTTTTGGTTCTCTTCTTCTGTGGAGGGATCACTTTCGCGGGCGTTTACCCTTAGTCCCCCTCCTTCCTACATAAAAAACTCAAATCAGATCCCAAGTACCATAGGTGGCGCTGGAAGGAAGTAAAGGCGGCACTACTGCAGCTGCGTTGAATTCACTGTAGGCACTAAGCTCCTTGCAGAGGTTGAGGTCATTAATTGGTGCATCACTTGCCATCGGGGAGTACCACCATGCTTTAACATACACCATTGCGACGAAAAGGCAGAATTCAAGTAGGTTCTTCTCTTCAGCTTGTGACATCTCAAACCGTCCCCGAAATAAGTACGAGTAGAGTTAAAAAGCATAAATAGCCTTAGCCATCCATCTGGCATGGTGGAACGCGCCTGGCTTTCGGAATTTCATTTCATTTTAGGTGGTGTTTCACCAAGGAAAATCAGTGTCAAATCCAGCATTTCATGGTAGTTGTCCCTTGGCATTGAGCTGGCATCTTTACATGACCGTAAATTTCCCTCAATCGGCGCGCTCGAAAACTTTAAATACCAGAAGACCCATACAACAAATCAGCAATCTTGGAGTAATCGAACATGAGCTTGAGCACCCACTAAAAGTTTTGCTACCAAGTAGAAATTTGCCATGAAGGTTTTTGTAAACAAGTAGAATTAAAAAATCCACATGCTCAATGACTTACCTGCAATAAAATTTTTCACCCCTATTACATGAACCGCCCTAATATATATATATATATATATATAGGGTGTTTCAGGAGGAAAAGTCAATACTTCGGGAGGTAATAGTATCGGTCATTGTGAGAAAAAAAATTCATATGAACATGTGTCTAATTCTGAATGGTTATGGAGATAGAGCTGTTTGAATCTGATGCGCGCGCAGCTCTTCCTCCCCCTTCCCTCCCCTATAACCTTGAACCATGTAAGCATGTAACATAAGCCAATCGTCAGCTGACTGTTGTGAGTGACATTGTTTGGTGTTTGAAGCAGTGTTAAGAATGCCGCACACCTTCACATATACCGAATATGCAGATATGGTGTATGTCTACGGTTTTTGCGATGGAAGTGTAACAGCTGCTGTTGCAGAATACTGTCGACGGTTTCCGAACCGCAGAATTCCGGATCGAAGTGTGTTTATCAGGGATTTCAACACATTGCGTGAGATTGGTACACTTCCCAGCGCTCATGTTTCATCTGAACGTGAAGGTCAACAAGATGTGGATGAAGTGGAAAACATTCTTCAGTTGGTAGAGCGTAGTCCTACTACTAGCTCACGAAGAATTTCTACACGTCTCGGTGTACCACACATAAGAGTATGGCGAACATTACGTGAGGAAGGCTTGCATCCATATCATGTACAGCGTGTACAACACCTTCAACCAGGAGACGCTGCCATGCGACTGGAATTTTGTTATTGGGTAAATGCTAATCGCCGATTGCTTCGATTAATACTGTTCACCGATGAAGCTACTTTCACCCGTGACGGTATCAACAACACTCGCAACTCTCATCGGTGGTCAGACGAAAATCCAAATGCCACTGTGGAAACAAATTTTCAACATCGCTTCTCTGCCAATGTGTGGTGCGGTATCATCGATGATCAGCTGATTGGCCCTGTTACTTTAGAGAATCGTCTTACAGGACAAAGTTACCTAGAATTTCTGCAAAATGAATTGCCAGGACTATTGGAGGATGTTCCTTTGGCTACGCGCGCTGGTATGTACTTTCACCATGACGGAGCTCCTCCACATTCTACCCGTCTGGTGATGCAATACCTAAATCAAACTTTCCCTGGTCGATGGATCGGCCTCGGTGGTCCTATTCAATGGCCACCTAGGTCTCCAGACCTCTATCCGTTAGATTATTGTTTGTAGGGGTGGAAGAAAAGTCAAGTTTACAAAAGAAAGGTGGATACACGAGACGAATTGCTCGCGCGCATTTTGGATGCTGCTGCCGGCATAAAGGAACGTCAAGATCAACTCAGACGAACAACACGCGATCTTCGCACACGAGTTGCAAAGTGCATTGAGGTTGACGGTGTGATTTTCGAAAACGTATTGTAAACTGTAACAAATTTGTCATTTCTGTATCTGATACCATTCAAAATGCCAATGTTTAAACATTAAATGTTAGAAACAGTAATTGGTTTCTCTTTCTTGATTACCATTAACAATGCTTTTGTATTTGTAGATTCAAACAGCTCTATCTCCGTAACCATTCAGAATTAGACACATGTTCATAAACTTTTTTTCTCACAATGACCGATACTATCACCTCCCGAAGTATTGACCTTTCCTCCTGAAACACCCTGTGTGTATATATATATTTGAAAATTATTTGAAAATTATATTTGAAAATATTTGAAAGAATAGTCAGAAAAAATCTATGACTTCTTGGAGACATTGGAAATATTCAACGAAAATCAGCACGGATTCCGATCAGGAAGATCATGCCTATCACAACTTATAGAGCATTATAACAATGTCCTAGATGCACTTGAAGGTAACGAAAACTATGATGTCATATACACGGATTTTGCTAAAGCTTTCGACAAATGCGATCATGGTATAATAGCACATAAAATGAAACATATGGGAATAACAGGCAAAGTGGGAAAATGGATCTACAACTTCCTCATTAAACGACTACTACAGGTGGTCAAGATTCAAGGGGTGTCATCATCAGAATCAGAAGTACGCAGCTCAGTACCACAAGGTACAGTGCTGGCCACACTCCTGTTCATTATCATGCTAACAGACATAGACAGTGGAGTAAACAGCAACAGTATAGTAACATCATTTGCGGACGATACAAAGATCAGCAGAAAAATCAGCGATGCAAACGAAGTGGAGGCCTTGCAGAGGAACACGAACAAAATATACAAATGGTCAGAAGACAACAATATGACATTTAACACCGAGAAATTTCAGCTCTTGAGATATGATAGAAATGAGAAACTTAAACAGACTGCATATTATGCCCCAGATAGACAAGAAATTCAGAGAAGCACGAAAGCGGTTGACTTTGGGGTAATAATGACCGATGATGCCAAATTCGAAACACAAAATCAGATAGCAATAAACAAAGTAAAAAGAGTCGTGGGACAGGTACTAAGAACGTTCAAAAGGAGGGACAAGACAGTAATGATTCCCTTGCTGAGAACACCGATCATACCAAAGCTTGAATACCGGTACCAAACCGGTACCAAACCTCAAACTAAACCCCGTTACCATCCAAACAACGCTGGAAAATAGGAAAGGCAGAATGTGTAGTGTTCTCAAATTAAAGGCCCGACAAGGGACCTCCTCAACTCTGAAAGAAAATAACTTGGTTGTCAGGGGGCCAAGAATTTTCAACTAGCTTCCAAAGGACTTTAAGAACATCACAGGGGTCAAAGTTGAAGTCTTCAAGAGAAGACTAGATTCCTGAATCAGGACGGTACCTGATGAGCCGGGTGTACCTGGATATGTACGGTGGAGAGCGCGAGAGCAACTCGCTTCTCCACCAAGCCAGGACTAGAGGCGGGGCCACCAGCTTGACTTCCGTGTGAAGAGAGACCAACGCACGAAACAACATAAGGTTCATAAGGTAAGGTAAGGTATATATATATATATATATATATATATATATATATATATATATATATATATATTATTATATATATATATATATATATATATATATATATATATATATATATATACTGTATATATATATAACACTGGTATGCATCAATTTTGCTGTCAAGGGTTTTGTAAGTGATTTTTATAGAATTTTTCCTGCTGATTTCGAATCTGCAATCCGTTTTTCTCAATCAGCTCAGGTTATCCAGCTATGGCCTCATAAGTAAAATAGAATTTTTCGTGATTTTGTCAAAGCGGAATTGGAACAGTAACATCTATCATCACTTGTTTCACTTGTATAATATCTTTTTTTACTTTTCAGGCATATAGATAAAATATTTCATAATGAATAGAGCGTGTAAAAATGATCCCAATAGATTCTGCTACATATGTGGGACGGTTACCATGCCAAATAACCAGTCCCAAATCACTAAATTTGTGAAGACAATGTATAGAGCATACTTTGGAATTAAGCTAGGGGACCAGGACAAAAATTTCGCCCCTCATATGTGCTGCAAGACGTGCATTGAAAATTTGAGAAGATGGAGCAAAGGCAGAGCGAAATCTTTGCCTTTTGGAATTCCCATGATTTGGAGAGAAGGAAAGGATCACGTGACAGATTGCTATTTCTGCATGACAAACATCCAAGGTGGGCTTATAAATTTATTTTTCTTAAATATTTTGAAATCCTCGTATGAAACTTGACATAATATTCACCATAATGTAATATTCACCATATATAGCATAATATTCACCATAATGGTAATCATACATTTACATATACATATTGTTATAGAAAATACATTTACACATACATATTGTTATACAAGTTACATTTACATATACAATGATTGTATATTTTCTTTCTTTTTCATTCATATTGTCCCCGAAGGGACAATATGAATGAAAAAGAAAGAAAATATACAGACTCCATCGACCTATTTCATATCTTACAGACCGCAGCCTTCCCTCACGAACCGCCACTGTCTGAATGCTTCTTCAACTTCATATGCAAGTTTTATATCCATGTTTCTGTGTTTCTATTTTCAGGAGTTAACAAGAAGAATAAACACATTGTTGTATACCCTGACATTCCTTCTGCTATGAGACCTGTATCCCATGGTCCTGGAATTCCAATACTCGACCCACCTCAAACCCTGGACTTCGATGATTCTGATGATGAATCAATGACCAATGCCAATGACCAGTCCCAGTCGTATATACCTCAAAATACCGCTTCAAATGAGCCGAGGCCTCTCAACCAGGCCAAACTTAATGATCTTACAAGGGATTTAGGACTTTCCAAATTAGCTGCCGAGATCTTGGGCTCACGACTTCGAGAGGACAACTTGCTGGCTCCGGGAACAACATTCTCCTGGTATAGGAAACGAGAGGAAGAATTCCGCAAGTTTTTTGCAGTGCACGAAAATACCTCTTCCTTAGTGTACTGCTGCAATGTTGAGGGGCTGATCGAATCCTTGGGCCTGCCATATAACGCATCAGAATGGAGGCTATTTATAGACTCGTCTAAACGAAGTTTGAAAGCAGTACTTCTCAACATTGGGAATAGGGTTGCATCAGTCCCTGTAGCACATTCCGTACAACTTACTGAGAGCTACGATAACATGAAAATTTTACTGGATGCTCTCGTATACGACCAACATAACTGGAGGATCTGTGGAGATTTGAATGTAATACTAATATCATAAGTAAACTATTGCTATTGACTATGTTGTTTTTCCAAAGGTTATTTGAGAGCGTATAAGAACACTTAACTTCCCCACAGAAGTGATACAGTCCAATGCATAGATTTTTTTGTCTGATAGAACAAATTCTCTAAATTCTTTAAATATTTTCATTTTTTTTCAGATTGTGGCATTTGTATTGGGAATGCAAGGGGGATACACGAAATACCCATGTTTCCTCTGCAAATCGGATAGCCGAGCGGATGAGAAGCACTATGCACAGCGTGAATGGGCATCCAGAGAGAATTTTGAACCTGGGTCGCATAATGTCGTTTCAGTGCCCCTTGTACCACCAACAAAAATTTTGATCCCACCACTTCATATTAAGCTGGGCTTGATGAAAAACTTCATCAAATCAATGAATAAGGAGGGTTCAGCATTCCGATATCTCGAGAGTAAATTTCCTCATATATCTGATGCTAAACTAAATGCTGGGGTTTTTAATGGTCCTCAAATTCGAACTTTGATCAAGGATACTCAGTTCGAAAACGCAATGACTCCAACTGAGAAGAATGCCTGGCAGGCATTCAAATCAGTTGTCACTGATTTTCTTGGCAAGCGTAGAAGTCCAGAATACGAGTCCGTTGTCGAAAACTTGATGGAAGCTTTCAAAGCTCATGGGTCGCGCATGTCCATAAAAATGCACTTTTTGTGGTCCCACTTGGACTATTTTCCTGAAAATTGCGGGGATTATAGTGAGGAACAGGGTGAACGATTTCACCAAGATATCAAAATAATGGAAGAGAGGTACCAGGGAAACTGGGATATCAATATGCTGGCGGACTATTGCTGGTGTTTGAAGCGAGACGTGCCCGAAGAAAAACACAGACGGAAAGCCAAAAAACTTCATTCCTTCCTCAATAAACTTTTTTCCATATTCATTGTATGAATAAAAGTATTTATTCACTCAATGTTTTCATTTTTCACGAGTGTTCTTATAATATTACTCGTATCTACAGTGTTTAAGCTAAAAAAATCAATAAATTTGGGGATAAAATTGGACTTATAATAAATGGCCAATAGAAAAAACCTGACCTGATTGAGGAAAACCAATGTCATTTTCGAATTCAGCATGGTCGAATTATATAATATGAGTTGAAAAAACCCTCACAGCAGACAAAAAAAATTCATATGCATACCAGTGTAATCGATGCATTCATAGTTTAAGTGGAAGTATGAAGAATTAAACATCTTTTTTACACAGAACACCATTCCGCCCATACGTCCATTTCAAGGTACGAACAGCTCGCAACAGCATTGCAAAGCAGTTAGGGGGGGGGGGGCAAAGTACTGACGAGGCTTTCGTACGTAGTTCATCACCAATGAAAGTACCAATGCTCTGTGTTAGTCTAGTCCAAAGAACATCCATATCTGTATTCAATTTATTGCAATAATATATTGTGAATATGCTTATTTATTTAATAATAATAATAATAATAATAATAATAACACTGGTCGACAAAATCGAACTTTTATCTCTCATCAAAGATGTAAACACACTTTTCTAGACCAGGTATGTACGCTGATTCCAAATCTGGTTTCGGTTTTCCTCTAGCGCATCTAGTTATCGAAATATGACTGGTGTTAATTTCAGCACAATTTATCGTAAAAGTACAACTTTATTCATAAAAAGAAATGTACACCAACCTAAAAACGTTGCGAGTACGATTTTCTTTCGTAAACCTTGTCCGGATCGTCGCGGTACAACATCCAGCAGTAGTCTGCCAGCATACTTTCGTTCCAGAAACCTTGGTAGCGATTTTCCATTGACTGGATGTCTTGATGGAAGCGTTCCCCTGTTCGTCACTCACCATGCCAAGGTTTTTGGGAAAGAAATCTAGATGCGAATGTAAAAAATGTATTTTCAAGGACATGCGACAGCCCATCTCTTGATATGCATCGAGCAGCTTCTGAACTCCATCTTTGTATGCGGGAGACTCGTGGTTACCCAAGAAGTTTTCACAAATCCATTTGAAAGCCTGCCATGCTTTTAGTTTTAAGGCATTGAGGCTCTCTTTAAAGCCTTCACCCTGCAGAACCTCCCTGATTTGGGGCCCCACAAATATTCCCTCCTTCAATTTCGCGGCACTGATGTTTGCAAATTTCTGAACACGGTATCGAAACCCTCTCGAATTCGCCTTACCCATCGCTTTCACAAAATTTTTCATTAAGCCGACCTTAATGTGGAGAGGTGGCAGGAAAATCTTCTTTGGATCAACTACAGGAACACACTGGACACTGTCCGTTCCTGGCTCGTATGTGCTCCTTTGATGCCAGTCACGTTTGATGTAATGATCCGTGGTAGCACGGCTGTCCCATAGGCATAGGAAACAACAGTATTTCGTGAACCCTCTTTGTATGCCCATTAACATACCAATGACTTTGAGATCACCACAGATATTCCATTGATGAGTGCCGTATTGGATTGCTTCGAGTAGTATATTCATGTTATCGTACGTCTCCTTTAGATGAAAGGAGTGGGCGATCGGGATGGAAGGCTTTAAGTTCCCGTTATGCAGGAGAACCACTTTCAAGCTTCGCTGTGAGGAATCAATGAAGAGGCGCTACTCAGATGGTGTGTGTACCTGTGACAAGTTCTCGAAAAGTCCATTGATATCATGGCAATAGCAGAGCGGACCGTCTACTGTAAAGAATGTCGCCAAATTATGGTTTCGTTTTCGATAGTGACACACTCGGACGATCTTCTCAAGTAAGTGTTTCTGCTTGAGTCTCGAGGAGGGAAGTTCTGATTTTTCTTTGGAGAGGGTTAGGTCTCTACATTCAACTCGTTTTGGGTAAGCCTCTCCGGCTCCGATTGCTCTTCATCAAGTGTGTAATCAAGATCGGTCGAAGGTCTCGCATCTCTGCCAATCGCATCTTCGTCGGACTCCCTTTCGTCTTCTAAAGAATCGAGTCCATGCTGTGGAGGTACCGGAATCGGCATCGTGTCATCATGAGGGATTGGTCTAATCGCGGAGTCTACGTTCGGATAAACGATGTTATGCTTGTTCTTCACGGAGAATCCAGTTGTGTTAACATTGCAAAAGTAACACTCGCCATGATGATCTCTTGGTTCCCTCCATATCATGGGTATTGAGTATAGCGAACGGCATCGACTTTTTCCTTTGGTTCAACCACTCACGTAATCCATTCGAACAAGCGGTACAGATAACATGTGGCGCCCACGCCTTATCTTGGTCGCCTAGTGGACAGCCGAAGTATAACCAGTATGTTTTCCGAAGATCCATCGTGATTGTGCGCCGTTGTGATTTAGTCGGGGTGATTTTTACACTTTCGAGGCATGATGATCGATGAGTGGGTTGATGTAAATCACCTAAAAAAATAAAATGTGTAAGTGGGCGACACAAAACAAAACACAACTAGATATGTGACTGTTACGCCAAAGAATAAAAGGGTGTACATCTGCAACGTTTCCAAGTTTGTGGCCAGCAACTGCTCTCACCTAAAATACCATAAGACAATCTGCGGAAAGCCTAAGTTGAAACGACAAAGTGCCATACATGAGGGTACAGAAACGGTAAAGCAAAAACCTACACCTAAGCTGCAACGACAAAATACTCGCTAAATGTATAGGGGATGCATATTATATATTGTATATATACTGTAGTATTATATATTATATATATAGTTATATGCATATAATATTACATATATTATTATTATATTATATAAAGGACGCATATTATATACTGTATATATAGTATTATATATTATATTATATATATATTATATATATATATATATATATTATATATATATATATATATATATATATATATATATATATATATATATATTATGATCGGTCTCATCTCGAAAACTAGACGTGCTGGAGGAAAACCGAAAACAGATTTGGAATTAGCGTCCCAACAGCTATCTAGTCCACCCATAATTATATCTGATGAAAAACACTTGTTGGCCATTGTAATAATTATTAGAGGGAGCTCCCTTCACTCGCCCCTGATCCCCGACAGCTTTTTTATTGTTACAGCGTTTAAGTCAATATGGAATTCCCCAAAATCCATCTTTGAAATTATTTCTTCGAGAAGTAAAAAATGGTGAACACTTCTACTCCGCTCTCTTTATCTCCATAGGTAAAACACAGCAAAGTCAAATATCCAACTCTCGGCAGCAATGGGGTTCCAACCCACGATTCAGAGGTGTCTCAGCACTGCCGGACGTTTACCGAATCGTAGTTACTATTAAAGATCTTGTATTCTGAGAAAACACACACACACACACACACACACATATAATATATATATATAACCACCCACCTCTAAGCAGTACTGGGGTTAGGCAGGGTTACGATAGTTTTTGATAGGTTAGGTTGTTATATTTAGTTTGGTTAAATTTCGTTAAGTTAGGTTAAGGCTAGGTTAAGTTAAGCCCTACCCAACCAACCTAGCATAATCAAATAAAGCGTAGCCTAACTTTCATTATAATCCCCTTCCCCCACCCCCCTCCATCACAAAAATAGGGTACGTAATCTGAGTAGTTCCTCAATCACGGTTTTAGTATTTTTTTTTTTTATGTTTTAGCTTTCAAAATTTGCAGATTTTAACCATTTTATGTATGTTAGATCTGGTCTGATTAGGTTTGGTTAAATTTTGTTAAACGTAGGTTAGGTTAAGCCGTACCGAACCTACCAAAACTTAGATTACCTTTCTTTATATCCCCCCCCCCCCCCGTCTTTCGGAAGTTAGGTTAGGTTAGGTTGTTCAGGCCAAGGCTAGATTAAGCATCCAAGCATTACCTAACCTAGCATATTCTAATGTGGTCAAGCATAACCTTCATTTCTCTCTTTCTTTTCATTATATCACAAAAACAGAATCTGAGAAGCTCCTGCAGTGAAAAAAAAATATATATATATATATATATTAGTGGTGGACCGGATATCCGCATCCGCATCTGCGGATATCCTCATCATTTTTAACATCCGCATCCGCACTTCTGACTGCGGATGTTATGCGGATATTACCTCTAATAAATTATGCAATTTACAATTAAATTAGGTTATAAAGTAGCTTATAAGGCCCAGTCATGCACATTTCATGTAAGGTATTAATTATTAATGAACAAACAAATATATAAACCTCAAAATATAAATACCATTAAATCAACAAACACTGCCTGTGCCGCTGTGCGTACTCCATCCACTGTGGCTGAAACTCTTGAGAAAGTTATTATTTTTATCATAATGAAAACATTAATATTAATTTTAATTCTTATGCATTGCCTGCCATAATAGTAATATCACGAAATTTGAAAAATTATGTCATATATTCATAATTCTATATTATATTGATAGATTAACTAAATATCCACATCCGCGGATATTGAAATTAAAGATCCGCATCCGCAGATGTTGAAAAACTGACATCCGGTCTATATATATATATATATATATATATAATATTATATATATATATATATATATATAATGTCAGCTTAAGTGTAGGATAGATTAAGCCCAATCGAACCTGGGTTACCTTATTTTTTGCAAGGTTAGGTTAGGTTAGATTTGGTTTGGGCAGGTGTAGTTAGGTTAGATTAAGGCTACGTTAGCTTAAGGGCTACCCAAATAGTATTAACTAACCTATCATAAACCTATCATTCGATGTATTGTATGGTGAACTTAGCAAATTTAGATTTGGTTTGGTTAAGTTTAGTTACATTTGGTTAAGGCAAAGTTGGGTTAACGCCAGGTTAGGTTAAGCCCTATATACATAAACTTTGCTGAATTTTTACTTTTATAAAATATATAAATATATATACACGGTTTGGTTAGGTTAGGTTAAGCGTAGATTAAGTTAAGGCCAGGTTAGGTTAAGCCCTACCCAACTAAACATTACCTAACCTAACAATCTAATGTGGCATTGCTTAACCTTTAATGTATCCCATTTTTAATGATATCACATATATACAAAATCTAAGTAACACCGACCAACCATGGTTTTACCCTGTTTTTGGCAAGTTTAGTTTAGGTTAGGTTAGATTTCGTTCTACGCGAATCAGGAAGGGACTGCTGTGAGGGACGCTTTGGGAAGTGGGTGAAGAAGTGAAGAGTAGATCATCGGCAAAGGAGTGAATAGGACAGTTAGTGCGAATTAAAAGATCATTAATAAATAAAAGGAAAAGAGTGGGTGACAGGACAGAGACCCTGAGGAACACCACTGTTACTAGCTTTAGGAGAAGAACAGTGGCCATCTCAACTGCAGCTATAGATCGGCCAGAAAGGAAATTAGAGATGAAGGCACAGACAGAAGGATAGGAAACCGAAAAAAGCGCAGTTTGGAAATTAAAGATTTGTGCCAGACTCTATCAAAAGCTTTTGATGTCTAGCGCAATAGCAAAAGTTTCAACCAAAATCCCAAAAGGAGGATGACCAAGAGTCAAAGAGATGTGCAAAAAGATCGCCAGTAAGCGTCCCTTGCGGAATCGATACTGACGATCTGAAGATTGTGAAAAGAAAGGTGTTTAAGATCTTCCTATTAAGGATAAATTCAAAAACTTTGGAAAGGCAATTGGACGATAGTTGGAGGGTTGAGAGTGGTCACCCTTCTTTGGGACAGGCTGAATGAAAGCGAACTTCCAGCAGGAAGGAAAAGTACCAGATGAGAGACAAAGACGAAAGAGTTTGCCTTGGCAGGGTGTCAGCACAGAAGCACAGTTCTTAGAACAACAGGAGGAACACCATCAGAACCATACGCATTCCTAGAGTGAGTCCAGATAGGACAAAAAAAAACATCTTTAGAAGATATTCTAATTTCAGACATAATTAAGTCAGAGTGGGAAGAGATGGAAGAACAACACCGGAATCGTCCAGGGTTTAATTGCGAGCGAAAGTTTGAGCGAAGAGTTCAGCTTTGTCAGGAGAAGAGCGGCAACTGTGCCGTCGGGAATTGAAAAGAGGAGGAAGTAAAGTTGTTGAAGAGGTTCTTAACTATATGCCAGAAAGAGCGAGAAGAATTAGAACTAGCTAGGTTTTCACATTTTTGTCTGATGAAGAAATTTTTGGGGAGTCAAAGGACAGATTTTGCACGATTCCAGGCAGAAATATAAGTTGAGTGAGAGTCAGAGTCGGATGGCGATGGTACGTTCTGAAAGCCTCCTCTCTGTTGCGGATAGCATTAGAACAAGTAAAGTTAAACCAAGGTTTTTTTGCATTAGTAGTAGGAAAAGAATATGGAATGTACGCCTCCATGCCCGAGAGAATCACCCTGATGCGCTCAGCACACCCAGAAGGGCCCCGGCCACGAAAGCAGTATCATTCCATGGTAATCACAGAAGTATTGCCTAAAGGCTTCCAATCAGCGGCGGCGAAGTGCCAAAGTCGCCTCCTATTGGGAGGCTCCAAAGGCCGAATTGGAGCGATACGAAGGAAACAGATATAAGACTGTGATCGGAGGAGCCCAATGGAGAAAAGGTTTCGCAGAGTCAGAAGAAGGATGAGAGGTAAGAATAAATTCAGAATGTTGGGCCTATCTCCAAGGCGATAGGGGATACGAGTAGGGTGCTGTATAATATGCTCTAGGTCATTTAGGATAGAAGTGCTCTAAGCTAGTTCACTAGGGATGTCAGTGAAATATATATATATATATATATATATATATATGCACTAGAATCACAAAATAACGTGACCTTATTAATAAGCAAACAACCACAAGGAAAGAGGAAACACAAAGTCCGAGCGCTTTCGTGATATATTCACATTATCACATTATCTGTTCCTCTTTGATAATGTGAATATATCACGAAAGCGCTCGGACTTTGTGTTTCCTTTTCCTTGTGGTTGTTTGCTTATTATATATATATATATATATATATATATATATATACCGTATTTAACGCCTCATAAGACGCTACAAGTGGTAAGACGCACACCTATTTAGCAAAGAATATTTAGGAAAAAATATTTCGAAGATTTATCAGCCTTACAAAAAATATATTCCCTAACTTTATTAAAAGAACATTAAACAAAACAATAACATATGAGCCCTCAAGTGATTTTGGAGACGTTTTTCAGAAAAAAAAGTAGCGTCTCATGAGGCGTAAAATACGGTGTATAACAGAGACATGCAAGAAGTAAATAGACATCCTTAATTTATGGTAAAATGTATGCTCCAAATTTTTTTTGCCATTATTATGACTAATATTCGTTTCCTACATTTCTATCCTTGAAGAAGGACTTATGCCAATTTCTCAAGTGGTCAAATTGAAAAGACAGCTGCCTGTTCATGGAAGATGGAAGCCCCATGCCACACTGCAAAAAAGACGAAAGAATGGAGGAGCGAAATGGTATCAAACGACTTCCTTGGCCGAGTCAGTCCCCTGACATGAACCCCATAGAACACGTGTGGGCAATACTAGACAAGACTTTACGTAAAAAGCCCAAAAAAAACCAGCAACACGATCAGAATTGTTGAATCTTTTACGCCAAACATGGTTAGAAATACCTCAAGCTACAATTTCAGAACTCATTAATTCTATGCCTAGGC